>CM051259.1:66584524-66737024 GCA_027921565.1 Artemia sinica
GTGTGTGTCTGTCTGTGTGTGTCTGTCTGTGTGTGTCTGTCTGTGTGTGTCTGTCTGTGTGTGTCTGTCTGTGTGTGTCTGTCTGTGTGTGTCTGTCTGTGTGTGTCTGTCTGTGTGTGTCTGTCTGTGTGTGTCTGTCTGTGTGTGTCTGTCTGTGTGTGTCTGTCTGTGTGTGTCTGTCTGTGTGTGTCTGTCTGTGTGTGTCTGTCTGTGTGTGTCTGTCTGTGTGTGTCTGTCTGTGTGTGTCTGTCTGTGTGTGTCTGTCTGTGTGTGTCTGTCTGTGTGTGTCTGTCTGTGTGTGTCTGTCTGTGTGTGTCTGTCTGTGTGTGTCTGTCTGTGTGTGTCTGTCTGTGTGTGTCTGTCTGTGTGTGTCTGTCTGTGTGTGTCTGTCTGTGTGTGTCTGTCTGTGTGTGTGTGTGTGTGTGTGTGTGTGTGTGTGTGTGTGTGTGTGTGTGTGTGTGTGTGTGTGTGTGTGTGTGTGTGTGTGTGTGTGTGTGTGTGTGTGTGTGTGTGTGTGTGTGTGTGTGTGTGTGTGTGTGTGTGTGTGTGGTGTGTGTGTGTGTGTGTGTGTGTGTGTGTGTGTGTGTGTGTGTGTGTGTGTGTGTGTGTGTGTGTGTGTGTGTGTGTGTGTGTGTGTGTGTGTGTGTGTGTGTGTGTGTGTGTGTGTGTGTGTGTGTGTGTGTGTGTGTGTGGTGTGTGTGTGTGTGTGTGTGTGTGTGTGTGTGTGTGTGTGTGTGGTGTGTGTGTGTGTGTGTGTGTGTGTGTGTGTGTGTGTGTGTGTGTGTGTGTGTGTGTGTGTGTGTGTGTGTGTGTGTGTGTGTGGTGTGTGTGTGTGTGTGTGTGTGTGTGTGTGTGTGTGTGTGTGTGTGTGTGTGTGGTGTGTGTGTGTGTGTGTGTGTGTGTGTGTGTGTGTGTGTGTGTGTGTGTGTGTGTGTGTGTGTGTGTGTGTGTGTGTGTGTGTGTGTGTGTGTGTGTGTGTGTGTGTGTGTGTGTGTGTGTGTGTGTGTGTGTGTGTGTGTGTGTGTGTGTGTGGTGTGTGTGTGTGTGTGTGTGTGTGTGTGTGTGTGTGTGGTGTGTGTGTGTGTGTGTGTGTGTGTGTGTGTGTGTGGTGTGTGTGTGTGTGTGTGTGTGTGTGTGTGTGTGTGTGTGTGTGTGTGTGTGGTGTGTGTGTGTGTGGTGTGTGTGTGTGTGTGTGTGTGTGTGTGTGTGTGTGTGTGTGTGTGTGTGTGTGTGTGTGTGTGTGTGTGTGTGTGTGTGTGTGTGTGTGTGTGTGGTGTGTGTGTGTGTGTGTGTGTGTGTGTGTGTGTGTGTGTGTGTGTGTGTGTGTGTGTGTGTGTGTGTGTGTGTGTGTGTGTGTGGTGTGTGTGTGTGTGTGTGTGTGTGTGTGTGTGTGTGTGTGTGTGTGTGTGTGTGTGTGTGTGTGTGTGTGTGTGTGTGTGTGTGTGTGTGTGTGTGTGTGTGTGTGTGTGTGTGTGTGTGTGTGTGTGTGGTGTGTGTGTGTGTGTGTGTGTGTGTGTGTGGTGTGTGTGTGTGTGTGTGTGTGTGTGTGTGTGTGTGTGTGTGTGTGTGTGTGTGTGTGTGTGTGTGTGTGTGTGGTGTGTGTGTGTGTGTGTGTGTGTGTGTGTGTGTGTGTGTGTGTGTGTGTGGTGTGTGTGTGTGTGTGTGTGTGTGTGTGTGTGTGTGTGTGTGTGTGTGTGTGTGTGTGTGTGTGTGTGTGTGTGTGTGTGTGTGTGTGTGGTGTGTGTGTGTGTGTGTGTGTGTGTGTGTGTGGTGTGTGTGTGTGTGTGTGTGTGTGTGTGTGTGTGTGTGTGTGTGTGTGTGTGTGTGTGTGTGTGTGTGTGTGTGTGTGTGTGTGTGTGTGTGTGTGTGTGTGTGTGTGTGTGTGTGTGTGTGGTGTGTGTGTGTGTGTGTGTGTGTGTGTGTGTGTGTGTGTGTGTGTGTGTGTGTGTGTGTGTGTGTGTGTGTGGTGTGTGTGTGTGTGTGTGTGTGTGTGTGTGTGTGTGTGTGTGTGTGTGTGTGTGTGTGTGGTGTGTGTGTGTGTGTGTGTGTGTGTGTGTGTGTGTGTGTGTGTGTGTGTGTGTGTGTGTGTGTGTGTGTGGTGTGTGTGTGTGTGTGTGTGTGTGTGTGTGTGTGTGGTGTGTGTGTGTGTGTGTGTGTGTGTGTGTGTGTGTGTGTGTGTGTGTGTGTGTGTGTGTGTGTGTGTGTGTGTGTGTGTGTGTGTGTGTGTGTGTGTGTGTGTGTGGTGTGTGTGTGTGTGTGTGTGTGTGTGTGTGTGTGTGTGTGTGTGTGTGTGTGTGTGTGTGTGTGGTGTGTGTGTGTGTGTGTGTGTGTGTGTGTGTGTGTGTGTGTGTGTGTGTGTGTGTGTGTGTGTGTGTGTGTGTGTGTGTGTGTGTGTGTGTGTGTGGTGTGTGTGTGTGTGTGTGTGTGTGTGTGTGTGTGTGTGTGTGTGTGTGTGTGTGTGTGTGTGTGTGTGTGTGTGTGTGTGTGTGTGTGTGTGTGTGTGTGTGTGTGTGTGTGTGTGTGGTGTGTGTGTGTGTGTGTGTGTGTGTGTGTGTGTGGTGTGTGTGTGTGTGTGTGTGTGTGTGTGTGTGTGTGTGTGTGTGTGTGGTGTGTGTGTGTGTGTGTGTGTGTGTGTGTGTGTGTGTGTGTGTGTGTGTGTGTGTGTGTGTGTGTGTGTGTGTGTGTGTGTGTGTGTGTGTGTGTGTGTGTGGTGTGTGTGTGTGTGTGTGTGTGTGTGTGTGTGTGTGTGTGTGTGTGTGTGTGTGGTGTGTGTGTGTGTGTGTGTGTGTGTGTGTGTGTGTGTGTGTGTGTGTGTGTGTGTGTGTGTGTGTGTGTGTGTGTGTGTGTGTGTGTGTGTGTGTGTGTGTGTCTGTGCGTGTGTCGTCTCTTTGTGTGTTTCGTATCTGTGTGTGTGTTGTCTCTGTGGGTTTGTCGTCTCTGTGTGCGTGTCGTCTCTCTATGTGTGTCGTCTCTGTGTGTTTGTCGTCTCTGTGTGTGTGTCGTCTCTATGTGTAAGTCGTCACTGTGTGTGTGTGTGTCGTCTCTGTGGGGATGTTGTCTCTGTGTGTGTGTGTGTTGTCTCTATGTGTGTGTCGTCTGTGTGTGTGTGTGTCGTTTCTGTGTGTTTGTCCTCTCTGTGCGTGTGTCGTCTCTTTGTGTGTTTCGTATCTGTGTGTGTGTTGTCTCTGTGTGTTTGTCATCTCTGTGTGCGTGTCGTCTCTCTATGTGTGTCGTCTCTGTGTGTTTGTCGTCTCTGTGTGTGTGTCGTCTCTATGTGTAAGTCGTCACTTTGAGTGTGTCGTCTCTGTGTGTGTGTGTCGTCTCTCTGTGTGTGTGTCGTCTCTATGTGTAAGTCGTCACTTTGAGTGTGTCGTCTCTGTGTGTGTGTGTCGTCTCTGTGTGTGTGTGTTGTCTCTGTGTGGATGTTGTCTCTGTGTGTGTGTGTGTTTGTTGTCTCTATGTGTGTGTCGTCTCTATGTGTGTTTCGTATCTGTGTGTGTGTGACGTCTCTTTGTGTGTGTCGTCTCTATGTGTGTTTGTCAATTCTGTGTGTGTGTGACTCGTCTCTCTGTGTGTGTTGACTCTGTGTGTGTGTGTATCGTCTCTGTGCATGTGTCGTCTCTATGTGTCGTTTCTGTGTGTTTGTCCTCTCTGTGTGTGATTCGTCTCTTTGTGTCTGTCATCTCTGTGTGTTTGTCCTCTCTGTGTGTGAGTGGACTCTGTGTGTGTGTGTGTGTCGTCTCTGTGCATGTGTCGTCTCTGTGGGTGTTTCGTATCTGTGTGTGTGTGTTGTCTCTCTGTGTTTGTCGTCTCTGTGTGCGTGTAGTCTCTCTATGTGTTGTCGTCTCTGTGTGTGTGTCATCTCTGTGTCTGTGTTGTCTCTACGTGTGTGTCGTCTCTCTGTGTGTGTGTGTCGTTTCTGTGTGTTTGTCGTCTCTGTGTGTGTGTCGTCTCTATGTGTAAGTCGTCACTTTGAGTGTGTCGTCTCTGTGTGTGTGTCGTCTCTATGTGTGTTTGTCATTTCTGCGTGTGTGTCTCGTCTCTCTGTGTGTGTTGACTCTGTGTGTGTGTATCGTCTCTGTGCATGTGTCGTCTCTATGTCTCGTTTCTGTGTGTTTGTCCTCTCTGTGTGTGATTCGTCTCTTTGTGTCTGTCGTCTCTGTGTGTTTGTCCTCTCTGTGTGTGAGTGGACTCTGTGTGTGTGTGTCGTCTCTGTGCATGTGTCGTCTCTGTGGGATGTTTCGTATCTGTGTGTCTGTCATCTCTGTGCCTGTGTTGTCTCTATGTGTGTGTCGTCTCTGTGTGTGTGTGTGTCGTTTCTGTGTGTTTGTCCTCTCTGTGCGTGTGTCGTCTCTTTGTGTGTTTCGTATCTGTGTGTTGTCTCTGTGTGTTTGTCGTCTCTGTGTGCGTGTCGTCTCTCTATGTGTGTCGTCTCTGTGTGCTTGTCATCTCTGTGTGTGTGTCGTCTCTATGTGTAAGTCGTCACTTTGAGTGTGTCGTCTCTGTGTGTGTGCCGTCTCTGTGTGTGTGTGTGTGTCGTCTCTGTGTGGATGTTGTCTCTGTGTGTGTGTGTTGTCTCTATGTGTGTGTCGTCTCTAAGTATGTTTCGTATCTGTGTGTGTGTCGTCTCTGTGTGTTTGTCGTCTCTGTGTGTGTCGTCTCTATGTGTAAGTCGTCACTTTGAGTGTGTCGTCTCTGTGTGTGTGTGTCGTCTCTGTGTGTGTGTGTGTCGTCTCTGTGTGAGTGTGTCGTCTCTGTGTGGATGTTGTCTGTGTGTGTGTGTGTGTGTTGTCTCTATGTGTGTTTCGTCTCTATGTGTGTTTCGTATCTGTGTGTGTGCGACGTCTCTTTGTGTGTGTCGTCTCTATGTGTGTTTGTCATTTCTGTGTGTGTATCTCGTTTCTCTGTGTGTGTTGACTCTGTGTTTGTGTGTATCGTCTCTGTGGCTGTGTCGTCTCTATGTGTCGTTTCTGTGTGTTTGTCCTCTCTGTGTGTGATTCGTCTCTTTGTGTCTGTCATCTCTGTGTGTTTGTCCTCTCTGTGTGTGAGTGGACTCTGTGTGTGTGTGTCGTCTCTGTGGATGTGTCGTCTCTGTGGGTGTTTCGTATCTGTGTGTGTGTGTTGTCTCTGTGTGTTTGTCGTCTCTGTGTGCGTGTCGTCTCTCTATGTGTTGTCGTCTCTGTGTGAGTGTTGTCTCTGTGTCTGTGTTGTCTCTATATGTGTGTTGTCTCTATGTGTGTGTCGTCTGTGTGTGTGTGTGTGTGTCGTTTCTGTGTGTTTGTCGTCTTTGTGTGTGTGTCGTCTCTATGTGTAAGTCGTCACTTTGAGTGTGTCGTCTCTGTGTGTGTGTCGTCTCTGTGTGTGTGTGTGTGTGTGTCATCTCTGTGTGGATGTTGTCTCTGTGTGTGTGTTGTCTCTATGTGTGTGTCGTCTCTATGTGTGTTTTGTATCTGTGTGTGTGTGACGTCTCTTTGTGTGTGTCGTCTCTATGTGTGTTTGTCACTTCTGCGTGTGTGTCTCGTCTCTCTGTGTGTGTTGACTCTCTGTGCGTGTATCGTCTCTGTGCATGTGTCGTCTCTATGTGTCGTTTCTGTGTGTTTGTCCTCTCTGTGTGTGATTCGTCTCTTTGTGTCTGTCGTCTCTGTGTGTTTGTCCTCTCTGTGTTTGAGTGGACTCTGTGTGTGTGTGTCGTCTCTGTACATGTGTCGTCTCTGTGGGATGTTTCGTGTCTGTCATCTCTGTGCCTGTGTTGTCTCTATGTGTGTGTCGTCTCTGTGTGTGTGTGTGTGTGTCGTTTCTGTGTGTTTGTCCTCTCTGTGCGTGTGTCGTCTCTTTGTGTGTTTCGTATCTGTGTGTGTGTTGTCTCTGTGTGTTTGTCGTCTCTGTGTGCGTGCCGTCTCTCTATGTGTGTCGTCTCTGTGTGTTTGTCATCTCTGTGTGTGTGTCGTCTCTATGTGTAAGTCGTCACTTTGAGTGTGTCGTCTCTGTGTGTGTGTCATCTCTGTGTGTGTGTGTCGTCTCTGTGTGGATGTTGTCTCTCTGTGTGTGTGTTGTCTCTATGTGTGTGTCATCTCTAAGTGTGTTTCGTATCTGTGTGTGTGTGACGTCTCTTTGTGTGTGTGTCTCGTCTCTCTGTGTGTGTTGACTCTGTGTGTGTGTGTATCGTCTCTGTGCATGTGTCGTCTCTATGTGTCGTTTCTGTGTGTTTGTCCTCTCTGTGTGTGATTCGTCTCTTTGTATCTGTCGTCTCTGTTTGTTTTTTAAATTTTTGGCTCACTTGCCGGAGACTCTGGGCGGGTGGGCGCCCCCAAATATTGTCCCAAATTCCTCTCTCAATTTAGCACTTGTTCACGGATGCCCAGCGTCTCCAATCACTTTCCCAATAGTATCTATTCATTGTCTCAGCTCAGTTTAGAAAATGTGAGCCAATTTCCACTTTTTCAAATTTAGGGTCACTTGCCTGAGACTCTGGGCAGGTGAGGTGGGTACCTCCAAAAATTTGTCCAAACTTCCACTCTTGCCTTAAAACTTATTCACGGATACCTAAAACCGTCAACGGTTAGACTGTTACCCTAGCGGTAACCATGCCATGCTCTACACACATACCGACAATATATTTTTGTTTTTTGTTTTCCATTTTCACAATGGGGATCCCAATCGAGCTCATGTCCATCGCTTAGCATTCAGGCCTTGACAAATAAAGCCCAGATAGTCGGACCCCGACGCTCCAATCTGAACACTGACTAAGACCCCAATTCTGAGCTAGTGAATTTCAACCATTCAGGCTGGTGGACTAAGACCCCAATTCTGAGCTAGTGAATTTCCACCATTCAGACTGGTGGACTAAGACCCCAATTCTGAGCTAGTGAATTTCAACCATTCAGGCTGGTGGACTAAGACCCCAATTCTGAGCTAGTGAATTTCAACCATTCAGGCTGGTGGACTAAGACCCCAATTCTGAGCTAGTGAATTTCCACCATTCAGGCTGGTGGACTAAGACCCCAATTCTGAGCTAGTGAATTTCAACCATTCAGGCTGGTGGACTAAGACCCCAATTCTGACCTAGTGAATTTCAACCATTCAGGCTGGTGGACTAAGACCCCACTTCTGCGCTAGTGGATTTCAACCATTCTGGCTGGTGGACTGGGACCCAACAACATCGATTCTCAAGGTAAAAGTTTTAATCAAACACTTTTAGGATATCAAGTGTCCTTACTGAAAAAAACTACTGAATTAAAAAATAAATTAAATTGATCATACGACCTAAATTATTTCATCAGATACGCCAGCACTCATTAACGATCCTTTTTGTAATTCTGCTAACAACATAGATGCTCAAGGTAAAAGTTTGAATCAAACACTTATAGGATATCGAGTGTCCTTACTGAAAAACTACTGAATTAAAAAATAAATTAAATTGATCATACGATCTAAATTATTTCATCAGATACACCAGCACTCATAAACGATCCTTTTTTGAAATTCTGCTAGCAGCATAGATGCTCAAGGTAAAAGTTTGAATCAAACACTTTTAGGATATCGAGTGTCCTTACTGAAAAAAAACTATTGAATTAAAAAATAAATTAAATTGATCATACGACTCAAATTATTTCATCAGATACGCCAGCACTCATAAACGATCCTTTTTGAAATTCTGCTAACAACATAGATGCTCAAGGTAAAAGTTTGAATCAAACACTTTTAGGATATCGAGTGTCCTTACTGAAAAACTACTGAATTAAAAAATAAATTAAATTGATCATACGACCTAAATTATTTCATCAGATACGCCAGCACTCATAAACGATCCTTTTTGAAATTCTGCTAACAACATAGATGCTCAAGGTAAAAGTTTGAATCAAACACTTTTAGGATATCGAGTGTCCTTACTGAAAAACTACTGAATTAAAAAATAAATTAAATTGATCATACGACCTAAATTATTTCATCAGATACGCCAGCACTCATAAACGTTCCTTTTTGAAATTCTGCTAGCAGCATAGATGCTCAAGGTAAAAGTTTGAATCAAACACTTTTAGGATATCGAGTGTCCTTACTGAAAAACTACTGAATTAAAAAATAAATTAAATTGATCATACGACCTAAATTATTTCATCAGATACGCCAGCACTCATAAACGATCCTTTTTGAAATTCTGCTAACAACATAGGTGCTCAAGGTAAAAGTTTGAATCAAACACTTTTAGGATATCGAGTGTCCTTACTGAAAAACTACTGAATTCAAAAATAAATTAAATTGATCATACGACCTAAATTATTTCATCAGATACGCCAGCACTCATAAACGATCCTTTTTGAAATTCTGCTAGCAGCATAGATGCTCAAGGTAAAAGTTTGAATCAAACACTTTTAGGATATCGAGTGTCCTTACTGAAAAAAAACTACTGAATTAAAAAATAAATTAAATTGATCATACGACTCAAATTATTTCATCAGATACGCCAGCACTCATAAACGATCCTTTTTGAAATTCTGCTAACAACATAGATGCTCAAGGTAAAAGTTTGAATCAAACACTTTTAGGATATCGAGTGTCCTTACTGAAAAAAACTACTGAATTAAAAAATAAATTAAATTGATCATACGACCTAAATTATTTCATCAGATACGCCAGCACTCATAAACGATCCTTTTTGAAATTCTGCTAACAACATAGATGCTCAAGGTAAAAGTTTGAATCAAACACTTTTAGGATATCGAGTGTCCTTACTGAAAAAACTACTGAATTAAAAAATAAATTAAATTGATCATACGACCTAAATTATTTCATCAGATACGCCAGCACTCATAAACGATCCTTTTTTGAAATTCTGCTAGCAGCATAGATGCTCAAGGTAAAAATTTGAATCAAACACTTTTAGGATATCGAGTGTCCTTACTGAAAAAAAACTACTGAATTAAAAAATAAATTAAATTGATCATACGACTCAAATTATTTCATCAGATACGCCAGCACTCATAAACGATCCTTTTTGAAATTCTGCTAACAACATAGATGCTCAAGGTAAAAGTTTGAATCAAACACTTTTAGGATATCGAGTGTCCTTACTGAAAAAAACTACTGAATTAAAAAATAAATTAAATTGATCATACGACCTAAATTATTTCATCAGATACGCCAGCACTCATAAACGATCCTTTTTGAAATTCTGCTAACAACATAGATGCTCAAGGTAAAAGTTTGAATCAAACACTTTTAGGATATCGAGTGTCCTTACTGAAAAACTACTGAATTAAAAAATAAATTAAATTGATCATACGACCTAAATTATTTCATCAGATACGCCAGCACTCATAAACGATCCTTTTTGAAATTCTGCTAGCAGCATAGATGCTCAAGGTAAAAGTTTGAATCAAACACTTTTAGGATATCGAGTGTCCTTACTGAAAAAAAACTACTGAATTAAAAAATAAATTAAATTGATCATACGACTCAAATTATTTCATCAGATACGCCAGCACTCATAAACGATCCTTTTTGAAATTCTGCTAACAACATAGATGTTCAAGGTAAAAGTTTGAATCAAACACTTTTAGGATATCGAGTGTCCTTACTGAAAAAAACTACTGAATTAAAAAATAAATTAAATTGATCATACGACCTAAATTATTTCATCAGATACGCCAGCACTCATAAACGATCCTTTTTGAAATTCTGCTAACAACATAGATGCTCAAGGTAAAAGTTTGAATCAAACGCTTTTAGGATATCGAGTGTCCTTACTGAAAAACTACTGAATTAAAAAATAAATTAAATTGATCATACGACCTAAATTATTTCATCAGATACGCCAGCCCTCATAAAACCATTTCCATAAAAATAGCTCTTAATAGAACTGTTTAAGTATGAACTCCAATTTTTTCCAACGAAAATATAGAAAATACTATCAAAACACATTTCTCTGATTATAATGTATATCTTCAGTCAGAAAAGCCTAGTTTTGGTTCAAAAATGAACCATTTCCATAGCAATAGCTCTTAATAGAACTGTTTAAGTATGAAGTCCAATTTTTTTCCAATGAAACTATAGAAAATACTATCAAAACACATTTCTCTGATTATAATGTATATCTTCAGCCAGAAAAGCGTAGTTTTGGTTCAAAAATTAACCATTTCCATAAAAATAGCTCTTAATAGAACTTTTTAAGTGTGAACTCCTATTTTTCAGACGAAATTATAGAAAATACCCTCAAAACACACTTCTCTGTTTCAGTTGTGTACATTTTCACTTTTTCTGATTCAAATGTGTATCTTCAGTCAGAAAAGCGTAGTTTCGATTCAAAAATGAGCCATTTCCATAACAATAGCTCTTAATTGAACTGTTTAAGTATGAACTCCAATTTTTTCCAACGAAAATATAGAAAATACTATCAAAACACATTTCTCTGATTATAATGTATATCTTCAGTCAGAAAAGCGTAGTTTTGGTTCAAAAATGAACCATTTCCATAAAAATAGCTCTTAATAGAACTTTTTAAGCGTGAAGTCCTATTTTTCAGACGAAATTATAGAAAATATCCTCAAAACACACTTCTCTGTTTCAGTTGTGTACATTTTCACATTTTCTGATTCAAATGTGTATCTTCAGTCAGAAAAGCATAGTTTCGATTCAAAAATGAGCCATTTCCATAGCAATAGCTCTTAATAGAACTGTTTAAGTATGAACTCCAATTTTTTCCAACGAGACTATGCAACTCAACCACATTTAACTAAACCCCGTGTAACTGAATCCGCATGTAACTGAACCCCCGTGCAACTAAACCCCCCCATGTAACTGAATCCCTCATGCAACTCAACTCCCGTGCAAATCAAGCCCCATTTAACTAAACCCCCATGCAACTGAACCCCCCATGTAACTGAACCCCTGTATAACCGAAACCCCGTACAACTGAACCCTCGTGCTACTGAACCCTCGTGCAACTCGACCCCATATCCTACACTCCAATTCGCAAATCTCATTACCCCTTTTTTGCAAATGTTAATCAAACATTTCCGATTGTAAAAGCATGTTTAACCATCTTGCTTGGAAAGGTATCCATAAGTACATGCTCTGAAAAGGTGCCAAGGAACGTAACCTCCCCAAACACGTCAATCAAACAATTAAAAAATGTGGGTTTTTCTTGCGCAATTCCAATGTACGCTTGAAATCTATTACACTTTTGAGCATATTCTTGTAGGCGTGAATGTACGCTTGAATGTACACTTGAAAGCTTTATATAAGATACTACTGACAACCCCTTTCATATACGGAATAATTTCTTTTTGTTTTAAGTTTTAATGTTGCTCCTTACTTTCAGTTCAAAAAGACTTGTTTTTTTTATTTAATACCACAAAGAAACATTTATAGTACAATTCAGGTCAACAAGAATTTATTTTAGTATTTTTGTTTGTGAAATGGAAACATACTTAGATGGTTTAATTGTACCACAAAGAACAGTTTGTAGTGTAATTCTGGTCGAAAAGGTTCTATTTGGGTATTTTTTTTCTGTGAAATGCAAACATACTTAGAATGCTATAATTGTACCACAAAGACTCGTTTGTAGCGCAATTCTGGTCGGAAAATCGGTACGATTTTTATGTAGGTGCTGTCAACGATGGTCGTGAATGCCCAGTGGAAAGCAAAGCTGGCTTTTGAAAATTGCTCATGCTTACGTTGTCTTAGTCAGGTCAACTTAGTCAACTTATCTCAATAAACTGGTTTAAATAATTTGGCCTCAGTTACGATTCTGCTAGGATTTCAAAAATGCTATTCATTAATCGAATTTATTGATTTAATAGATTAAAAAAAACCAGTAAATTGTAGATTATTTTAAAACCATGAGTGTTCTAATCCGAATACGGTGCTAAAAACTTACAGTTAGGAACAGTTTCCACTACCAGCCTGGGTTTGCTTTCCAAGTTCAAATAAGTCTTTTCTTTTCGCGAATAAAATAAAAAAACAAGTTTTTTCAACTGAAAGTAAGGAGCAACATTAAAACTTAAAGCGAACAGAAATTATTATGTATATGAAGGGGTCCGCCCCCTAGTCAATACCTCGCTCTTTACGCTAAAGTTCGAATTTTCCTCGAATCAAAAATCCCTGAATCACAAAGGCCGTTTAAGAATAGATAGCTCTTTTGAAAGTACTGAAAAAAACTTAAGCGTAAAGAGCGAAGTATTGACTAGGGGGCAAAACCCCGCATATACGTAATAATTTCTGTTCGTTTTAAGTTTTAATGTTGCTCTTTACTTTCAATTGAAAAAACTTGTTTTTTTATTTAATTTCTGATCGTTTTTTAAATAATTCTGGGAAATTTTGGCGCCCCCTTCAAAGAAATGTCCCTTCCCCCGAGGAAACATCCTCCATGGAAAGATCCTCCCGCGTAACTCATTCCTCCGACCCCCACCCCCACCAGAAAAATCCCTCCTGAAAAAGTCTGTATACTTCCCAATAACCAATACTATATATAACAATAGGCAAAGCTCATAACTTGCAACCCTTCCCCCGGGAACTGTGGGGATTAAGTCATCCTCAAAGACATATTTATTAGATTTCCGACTATGCTGAGCGAAATGGCTATCTCAAAATTTTGATTGGGTGACTTCGGGAAAAAATGAGAGTGGGAAGGGGCCAAGTTGCCCTCCTATTTTTTGGTCCCTTAAAAAAGGCACTATAACTTTTAATTTCAAATCGAATGAGCCCTCTCAAGATATTCTAGGACTACTGGATTGATACGAATACGATCACCCCTGTGAAAAAAAAAATAAACACGCATCCTTGATCTTTCTTTTGGCAAAAATACAAAATTCCGCATTTTTGCAGGTAGGAGTTTGAAACATCTATAGTAGGGTTTTTCTGTTACGCTTAATCTGATGGTTAGATTTTCATTAAGATTCTATTACATTTAGGGGTGTTCCCCCTTTTTCAAAAATAAGGCAAATTTTTTCAGGCTCGTAACTTTTGATAGGTAAGATTAAACTTGATGAAACTTATATATTTGAAATCAACATAAAAATCCAATTCTTTTGATGTATTTACTAGTATCAAAATTCCGTTTTTTTAGAGTTACTATTGAGCTGGGTCGCTCGTTACTTACAGTTCGTTACCACGAACTGTTTGATATTTGTCTGGTAGATTTCGACTATTCGCGAATATCAGATAGAAAACTAATTCATGTTCGTAAACGAGGTCACCAAAAAATATTGTTAAATATAAATGACTCTCCATGGAGAGAAAATTTTCATAAAAAACCTAAATTTCTTCGTTACTTTTGATTTACTAAAAATATCGACGGTGCACTGACGTCCCGCCACCTGGTCTACGTCTGGGAACGCCAAGTGTGCCGTACCATTCCAAAACACTTGACACAGTTACACCATGCTCGGCACAGTCCCCTAAACACTTTGCACAATCCCTATAACTTTTGGCACAGAGCCGCCAGGCTTGGCACGCGCAAACTTTTGTCATGATTTGTAAGAGAGAGCGACACCTCAAAAAAATTAAGAAATGTGCGCATAGGTACGTTAATAAATAACATCTTACTGTGATGAGAACCAGAGTACTGTTATTGAACATTCCAGGGATCCCCTAGATATCCCCTTGCTCTATCCCCTTGATATTCCCATATTTGAGAAACTTCAAATGATATGAAAAAATCACTAACCAATTTGAGAGCTCTTTCTTTCAGTAGTAGTTTCCAATATTTTTGTTGTAAACGTTGACAAAATAGAGTTGAAAATAGTTACAAATGGCGAAGTTTGTCTTCCAAACTCCCTAGATGTTTCTGCTTCAACTGAAATTGGCAAAATAGGGGTTATATAGTCCATTGTTGAAGAATTAGTTGTAACATCATCCAAAGGTGCAGCTGATGTGTTATTTGTAAAAAGGGAAAAGTTTGATACTTCTGAAGATATTGAAATCGGTAATGTTGCTGTTGTCGTAAAATCAGTATTTGGCAACGCCGTTTTAACAGATTTCCGAATAGGAGACAGTGTTGTTTCAAATATGATAGACGGTGTAGTTGAAGTTGTTTTAACTGTATTATCAACTTCATCATTATTATCATTCTGTATTGTCAGCTCTTCAGTAGTCAAATTTGAGGAAGATTGTGTTTCACTAAATGTTGAATTTTGTTCTATGGCACTACTTAAAATATTGGCATTTGTCGCAACAGAGTTGTTTATCTCCTGATCGGAATTTTTTATCTGAGTTGTCTCTTCGCTAGAAATGTTGACAGGTCCAAAATCAGTTTCGAATCTAAACTGAGGACTTTCAGAATTAAAATCACTTTCATCAAGACCTTGGTCTTCACTAGGAACTGAATCAACAAAATAAGTTTTATTCTCGAGAACAATAGTTCCGTTCTTAAAGTCAATTAAAGAAACATTAAAATCGCGAAAATCCAAAATTAGTCCGGGAGGAGATATTTCATAGTCAGACACTTGGTCTTTTTCTGTTGGCAGGTAGTCAGTATCTTCTTCCTCGTCAAACGGAGTAAAAAATGGTTGATGACCATTAATAACCTGCGTATTGTAAATATTAAGCAGAAGCTCATCTTCAGAAGCACTTGAATCATAATCAATATCAGAAGGTAGAATTTCAACTTTTTCTGTCACAAATGGAAAACGACCTTGATGACCGTTCACAGTCTGATCATTTTTAAAACTAACTTTAATTTCTGTTGCACTTTCTTCACTTTGTATGCTGTCACGTTCCTCCTCGTGCGTTACGGGGGAGATTTCACTAGCAGAAGGAATAACTTCTATTTCACCTTCTTCATTTAAAGTTGGTAAAAGTTTAACTTTTTCCACTGATTCATCTTTGGAGTTAATTAAATCTTTCGTACCGTCTTCATTTTGCTCGTTGTCTTCAAGCTTTACAGTCGCCTCTGAAGCCCCCTCAACGGGGTCTTTCATTAATTTTGATGCTATATCGGTATTTGATTCAGGGTCTTCAACCAATAATTCCGGCATTTGCGACCCAATTAAACCCACCTTTTCGGTCACACTTAGTCGAATGTCAAACAAATTTGGCCCAAGTATTAAGGGTGTATCTTGAACAATATCCCCATTTTCTGAAACCGTTTCGCTCAATACCTCCTTATTTCGACCCCTTTCTTGGCTCATAGGTATCCCAATAGTTGGATTTCGGTCCTTTTTTGCAGGTTCTTCACTAAAAGAGCCAACTTTTGGCTCGGAGCTGGTGATGCTGGTTGGTAAACTAACACTTTTTTGTTCTATGTTGCTACTTTTGATTGGAGCTTGGTGGAGCTTAGGAATAGAGCTTGGTAAGGGCCTTGGCGTAGTTGAAACTGCTTCACTGATTATATCAGACCGCACTGTTGGTAAGTTTGCCGTTTTATGGCCAACTTTAATCTTATTTATATTAGATTGAAATACAGGTCTTCCATTTTCATTAACCCGTGCCGGTATGGATTGAACACTTATTGAAGGAAGCGGTCGTGACGGTGAAGACGGTGCCAACGTCTGTGAAGGCGTAACTGGTTGATTTATAAACACCGGAGTTGGCACTAAAGAGAATATTTCACTTGCACGAATTCTAGACGATGGTAAAACAACACTTTGCTCGCGATTAAATAGTAGAGGATCTAGAGCGGTGACCGGCAGACGTCTGCCAGGTATCGTGTTCAATGTAACAACAGGATTAAATTGTGGCACTCTATTATCAAGGGTATTGATTCCAGTATCAAGTTGCGGCGCTAGAGGAATCCAATCAGTAGGTCCCAAAAGCTGCCTTGCTCGATTTTCAGTGTTAGTTGGTGCCCCTTCTGACTGTGATCCAACAGATCTTTGGAGACTTATCTGTGGCTGTGAAAATCCATTGTTACTTCCCTCAATTCCGCCGTCTTGTCTAACTCCTGAGTCTTGTGCAAAACCAGGGTCTTGTCTGATGAGTCTTGGTCGTACATCTTTTAATGGTATCCAAGGAGCTCGTACTGAATTTGACTCAATAAATGTAGGCTCAACTTGCCGTTTATTCCTTTCACCCCCATCGACTATCTGGATGTGGAGCACAAAGAAGATCGACCCTAAAAAAGGATAATTTAGCTTGTCATTTTGGATTTTCTTTTTTAAACAACAACCTTACTTGTTTAATGTAATTTTTTTCCTTTTATAGTTGATAAGGGTTTCCGGATGTAAAATCGAAATATCCAGACTTTTATTATATTTTGTCTATGTTTCATATAAATTCAGCTTATGAGTTTTTGCAAACTTACTCTATTAGCCTACAGCATGCAAAAATAGAATTTAGTAATTTTGTAAAATCAGAATTGCAAATAGTAATGCCTAACTATTATTTAGAGTTACAAAAAAATCGCATTTCGGCTTAATGCTCTATTTGCGGTCAACAATGGCTATGTAAGTATCACCAGAAATAACCTACAAAGGAGTTTACATTGAATGAAATTGCAATTGGATCAAATACGCAAATTAATTACGATTTAATAACTTTATATCTAGTTCTGCTTTCAAAAGATCAAGTCCTATTTTAAAAAATATTCCTATTGTATTATTTTTATGCAAATTGCATTTATTGTAATTACCAAGAAGAAAAAGAGAAACTTCAGAGAAATACCGAAATCAGTGCCCTACGTTTCCGTTTTCAAAGTGTGCTTTGGCTGTATTGGTTGGTACCTGTGACATATTTTGCAACCCGATCACATTTTTACTTAAGCGGCGTTCACATGCGTGTCTAGCTAGAATTTCATGTCAAGACACGTGTCTGGCCAGAAATCAATGTCTAGGAAATTACCGTTCACAAAAAGAATTCAGTTGTTAGCTAAAACTACAAATTTAGTTTTAAATAGATTACAGTTGTCATTTCTAGCCAATCAAGAGAGGTTATGCGGGCAAAACTTTCAAAATTACAATCCCTATTTTTACTGCCACAAGATAATGGATGAGACAAGCCAAACAATTGCTTTTGTATGCTTCACTATTACGTCTGTTGTTGCATATTTGCCTAAAATGATAAAAAAAAACTATTAATGAGAAACAAAAATCAAATTTCAGTTTAAAAATGTAAACATAGATGATGAAAATAGTTGAACTTGACACATTCTGATGGGCTTTAACGGAAAATCCCTGCTTAGCTGTAACTTATCGAGCCAAGCACCAAATTTTACTTGTGAACTGTAGTTGTTTAGACATTGATGTCTGGTTAGACATGTCTAGACACGTGATTCTAGCTAGACACGCTTGTGAACGCCACTTTAAGGTTTATGCTCCATGTACGTTTTTGATGCGTTTATGTACGTTTTACGTTGTGTTTACGTTTTTGGTATGTTATTTTTCTGCAATTCCTGGGTTTTAGTGTTTCAACGTAAGACGTAAGAAAAAATAATAAAAAAATGAAAACAAATCAAACTGCGCATCATTCGAACCATCAGAATGTCCTTTACACGTTGTTAATAAAAACAAAGTCGAGACTTGAATCTGCAAGAATATACAAGCGTTTGAACAAGACCCCCCCCCCTCAAAAAAAGAAAATTTTCTGAATAGTGGCGTTTTACTCGAAATATTTTTAGGACAACCTATGATTTTTATCTCACCAAGCGATAGATCGCTCTTTTTTTAATCAAATCATGTATAAATTCTTGAGCAACTATTTATTTTTCCTGTAGTAGTAGATGCAATCTGGCTTACGTAGGCTCATATACGAGCTTCAAGGTGGCGAAGCCGTGTGGTGCAGAGGTAACTAAGGCTGATTTAAGACACTATTTTCTTTAAATCCCAGCATAGCAGGGGGCCAATGATCCAATCGCTTAGATTGGGTCAGCGGCCACTGATGTATTATATGGTAAATGTCATGCTCAGCTGAAAGTAAGGTTTAGACGACTGCATTAGCAGTTTAATATCAAAACAAATAAAAAATCAAATATTTAAAACTGAACATGAAACGGTGGCTCAAATATCTTTTTCTTCTTCATCTTCGCCTTGGGACTCGTTCTGATTCACATCGAAAAGTAGACATTTTTGGGGGACAGCTCCACACTTGCATGCGCTGTCACAGAAACCTATTTTGGAGCATTTGCAGTGCGAGCCGCACTTCGTCTTGTCACAGTTGCAAAAAGAAAGCGATGCTAGCCCATGTGGCGTCACAGAAACTAGGTCTGGCTTAAGTTCATGATCTTCAATTCTCAAGCCCATATCGGTAGCCTGAGGTAAACCAATACAGGGCTTGTGGCTTTGGATCCAAATCAGTGACTGGAAAATGCACCTTTTAAAATGAGACAGAAACGGGATATCAGTTGGTGGTAAACGCCACAAATCCTCCAATCTTTAGTACAAAAGTGCTCGAAGATCATTCAGACTATTGAAGTTAGTCGCACTTCTGCCATACACTGTAACCACAAGCTGCTTACAGACGTTGACTAAACCATCACTTTGCGCAGATGATGGATTCTCTGCAAGGGCTCGAACTTCATCGCCTAAAGACCCCAACAAAGTTCAGAAGACTTCGCAGCTCAAAAAAAGCGGACCTTTCCAATTCCATACAGAAAGCTTGTGGTGTCGCATCCACTCTAGCTGTGGACAAGCGGCAAGGCGTTGCAAAATGTTACTCCTAGTTTTTGTGCTGCCGTATGCATAGCTATGCAGTAGCACAGAAACTTAACCCAGAGCTACTTGAGGCCGAGACTAGCAAGATACTGGAAGTAGTATGCAGCTAGTAAGACGATATCAGTATCGTTGGCTTGTATTATCACAAGTGTGCTCTTTCGTCTTGCGGCAACTGCCGTGTGGTATAATATCCGAGTGTCTGTCTCCTCATGGCAAGACGAGATATCGTCATCCACAGAGCTTCCATGATGCGTAACGGTAACCGCTTTATGTCGACTCTCGAAACCTCCAGCGAGATGAACCATCAGACGGGTCGAAAAATTGTACTCCCAGACCTAAAAAAAAACTTTCAAGAGTCAACCTTTGGCTGAGCAACTACTGAGAATCCCGTCCCAGAGTGTTGCAACTTTGCTGGAGGAAGTGAACGGGCTGGAAATATTTCCTTTAGGATTTCTTCTTTCTCGACAGCGAGATACTTCTTTGAGGTTGAACGAACAGTCATCATGGGTTCTATCGTCTCAAAGACCGTCATACCTGTCACCATACAAATGGATAGACTGACAAGCTTCGGGTATGTACCTAAGAATCCCATCGTAAACTCTTATTCCAAAATCTGCTAGCGTCTCATTTTGTTCTTGTCGATAACACCTTATGACACTCATGACATCAACTATAAAGTCAGATCGAGGAGAGTCTTCAAAATGTGTATGTTGAATAATCTTTGGCCATGACTGCAAGCCAGACTATTGCAGAATGTAGTTCAAGGCTGTTGACTTTGTACCAGTACGTAGCTGAGGCTCCCTACGACTTGATGATATTACTGCAAGTGAGGCCAGATATGGCTGTAGCTTTCAGCAGCTCACAGAGGGAAGAAGTTTGTGTTGAATTTGCAAGACGCAAAGCTCATTTAAGCAGCTCAGTTTTCCCAAAATATTTTTTGTGGCTCTTTCTTTTTTCATTTTTTGGCAAGAGAGGTGAAAGTTTGTACTATGCCAACTTTTACTTTCGTGGATGTCCCGTTGAGATATGAGCTCATGGCTTCGAAGCCAATGTCTCGGAAGTTCAGCAGACTATTTGCTACGGCTGTTGGAGCTCTATTCCCTGTCATAAAGTTGTACACCTCTGTTCTCGTCGTCTTGAATGGGTTTCCGAGCAACTCTACCAAGTCCATAACCCGATTTTTACATTTTATTGTCAGATTTGTAAACGCAATGGTAACTTCATGATGCTTCAATGCCTCGTCATCCATATTCAGGTTTGCTGTCAGCGTTCTGGTGGCTGCTGTGAGAAAGGGGAGAGTAGCCAGATATCGATCCCTGGCATTTTCATTCGTTGTCGCACCAAATATACCAGAAATTCTTCGATGACCTTTGATGTCTAGATTCACGGTCGACTATAAAGCCAGATCACATGCAATGCTGCAAAACGGCATGGTTGTTTTCCTAACAACAAAATTGCCACTTACAAACTCTCTGTGAACTTCTTGCGCTTTTTTAGGCAGACGTAGCAGTTCTTCTAGGAAGTTAAGCGCAACTGCGGCGTATTTACGGTTTCCGGGTGCGAAGAAAATCGAAATCTTCTCTTTTGTGGCGTTTACGTGTGATCCCTAGTCCGCAGATCTTTCAGCATAAAGATAGTCGTTTCCGGTACGGATAAGATCTAAATAGTTGATTCAGAGGCTATGATTCCTTATGGTAGATCTTGACTCGTTGTGCTTCAACAAAAGCGGAGCAATGCTGTCCAACGCATCTCCTATCTTTTTACATACTTCAGAACTAGTTGTACCAACATGGTGTGCCTCAAGCAAGACAACTGACACCCCCCTAAAATCGTTGTTGCTGGAGTCCATACCTGTAGTTAGATCAGATAAATAAACCAAATCCTTTCATTTTATGTCGTAGTTTTCAGTACTTTATGCAATAGTCAGTGATCCAAGGCTCGCTATCGTTCAAAAAAAGAGAGTGGGTGGCTCACATCAGCCGCAGTTGGTTTGAGTATGGATGCAGGGGTAATCTAAGGTGCTGAAAACGAATATTGGGGTGCACATGCTCGCAGTAATGTAGAACTTAACGATTTTAGCCTATAAAGGAGAAATTAGCATCTTATGGCTAAGTACTTTATGCAACTAAAACCCGATATGTAAGATGCTCGGCTTTTTTTTTATTGCCGTGGAAACCAAATATGCGCATACGATCGCAGAACGAGGCATCTATAGTTGTTTTTTTTTTTTCCTGGTTAAAAATATTAGTTGTAGAGAATGTAAATAAATAATTTGATTCAAAAAGAGCGATCTATCGTTTGATGAAATAAAAGTTATAGGTTGTGTTGAAAATATTTAGAGTAAAGCGCCACTATTCAGAAAATTTTCCTTTTTTTGGGGGGGGGGGGGGTTCTTGTTCAAACGCTTATATATTCTTGCAGATTCCAGTCTCGACTTTGTTCTTATTAACAACATATAAAGGACATTCAGGCGGTTCGAATGATGTGCAGTTTGATTTGTTTTCATTTTTTTTAACAGCTAAAAAAAAATTTACAAAAAATTGGTCATTGTAGGCGAATTTCTGAAACCTATGACGCTATTTAAAAAAAATAAATAGTTGCCCAAGAATTAATATTTTTTGGAAAAAAGGTACAAAGTTTGACTCGGAATGACGAGCAGAATTCAAATACAGCATAAAAAAATATACTTATGTAAGCAAAAATTTCAGAAAAACCGAAAAAACTAAAAAAAAGTTTATTAAAAAACCCTGTTTTCAAAATTTAATAGGGGTCAACTAAAGAAATAAAAGTTGTGGGGAAAAACTAAAAATACCAGGAGAAAGTACTTTTTCTTAGGATTTAGAATATGTCAAGTTCATAAAGTTTTCAGTTATTTACCATGTAAAAAAAAATCAAGAGCGGTATGGCGTCGTTATAGGCCAAATTTGACTTTATAAGCTAAAATGACTATGTTACCCTGTATAATCCTGTTATCCTGTATATACATTACTGGGGGGTTTTCACTGAAATGCCTGTTTTGGCATTTTCGCTGGAAAAAATGAAAAAGGAAAAAAAACAATTTGTCCCTCCTAGATTTTGAAAAATTCGTTTTGCCCCCCCCCCCAAATTTTTTTGAATTGACGCCCCTGTTAGCAACCCTTTCAGACATAAGTAGAGACTAAAGTCTGACCCCTACTATCATCACACTTATGGTAAATCCTAAAATAAGGACGGTTTCAGTGTTAATAATGCATGCCGTGCATAATTAAGCCATTTGGGCTATATTCAAATCGCAAGCCTACTTTTAATTGTTCACCAATGAGAGTAAAAATGTAGCACAAAATTTCAGGAAACTAAAACAGATGAAAGCTTAAAACAACAGTTTTTCTATCTGAATGATGAATCTGAAGAAAGATACAAAGACACAGTATTACGGGACAGTTTTTGGAGACAGGTTGTTTTTATATGCTTTTCAAACCACGTTCTTTCTAATTCAATTTTTCGCTTCTATAATACAAGTTTATCATTAAAATCAACGAAGAACGCACACAATTTATAAATCTTTTTTCGGTTTTTCGAATAACGGTTTTTCAGTTTTTCAAAACCGATTTAAATCGGTTTTTCAAATAAACACTGTGACTATGTTTGGCAAACACATTTGTTTGCCAACCAATATGTTTGATATGATATGGCAACACACAAGAAAAATGTGATGTCAAAACAGACTAAAAAAGGCTGACATAATTTTTGATAGAGGAAGGCGTATTAAAAAGCAAATTGGGCGAATAATGTGTATAAATAAAGGAAATTACTGGGAAAATCGTAAAAGTTTTAAGCTTTGGAGGGCCAAACTACCACGCATGCGTAAGGACGGGCCATCCAAACAAACAAACTTGAAAAGTTGGAATACTTGACTACATTCTTTACAGTAGCGAAAGTGAAAACTACAAACGAGAAAGTTTGAAATATTACCCCGTTTTATCCAAATCTAATTAATTCGTTTTACCGTTTAGTTTTCCCAAAAATTTATGCTTATCTACTAGTTGAAGAATATATCAAAATAAGTAATAGATATATACTAACAAAAATACAAAATAAGTAAGCATATAAAAATATATAAATATAAAATATATATTAAGCATAAAATAAGTAAGTATAAAATATAAAATAACTAAGATTCTGAAAAATAGGATGAAAAAATATTATACAAAATAAGTAAGCATATAAAAATATATAAACATAGAATATATACTAAGTATAAAATAAGCAAGTATAAAATGTAAAATAAGGAAGAATCTAAAAAATAGGATAACAAAATCTATAATATGGGATATATAACATAGGATAACAAAATCGACATGAAAATAGGATAACAAAATCTTCAAGATAGGAAAACAAAATATAAAATAAGTAAGTAACAAAATAAGTAGCAGAAAATCGTTAGTTCATTTAACCACACATCCAAGGTTTCATATTGAGAAATTTAACACAAGAGTATCAGTTTTGTAATATCAACTATGATAGGAAACACCATATGTAATAACTTTAGCAAAGAGTACAGGAAAAATCTGTTTCCAAACGACCATTAAAGAATTATTACGATTTATTTCGTAATATTCGTACTTATTACGAAATTACGATTTATTTATATATTCAGCGCTGTAGCAACTGCTTATATCTGTGTGTTGGTTCCCAGTGATTTGTATCTTGGTAATCGCGTTATAAGTTCTAAAATGATCAGAACATGGAATTTCCTGAAGCACCAACGACAGTGAAAGTTAAATCCAACATTTAGAATTTTTAAAGCTGGAGCTTGCACAATCATATGTCTTAAGAAATTGAATAAGATCAAGGACTTAATTTTTAATGGAGAAAACCATCACATGCAGTTCTGGCTAGCAGCGGGCCGAAACCAGAGGCAGCGTAGTAGCACTGCCTTTTAGGTTTCGGACTGATTAGGAACAAACTTATTTTTCGACCCTCTTTTTTGGGAGGGGTGGAGGCACATAATTTGTTTCGGTAAATTAGGGTTTTCTTAGTCCAAGGACTTGAGTTTCAATCAGGAGCTCCAAGTTTTTGGCTTATTTATGGACCCCCTAACCCTCCTCCATAACAAGGTGCTTAATACCTTTCACCCCGAGAACAATCCATGAAAGTGTCGGGCCAATCGCGCATCCAACATGAACAGGTTACTTTTTCCACTATAAAAAAAAAACAGTTTACAATTCGCGTCATTAACGTCCCGTGCCCCAAGGGTTGGGTTGGTCATGGTAATCCTGCAGAAAGGTTTATTGAGCCTTTCGACTGTTCTAAACAAAATTATTATCTCATAAATATGACAAGATGTCTTTCGGGTTATGGGAAAGGGACATGTAGTTAAAAGAGACATTGGAGGGGGACTAATTACCCTCCAATCTCATTTTACTTTTCAAAAGACCACTAGAACTGTTAATTTGCAGTTGAATTTCCTCCTCTAAAGTGTATATATCGCGTTGACTCTAAAATTAAATCATTAAATGTACCAAAAACTATAAAAGAATACCAAAAATCCCAGCCGTTTCCTTTGGTAGCTCAGTTATCATTTTTTCTAATAGAGAAAATTTATGTTAATGATTTAGACATGTTGACAGTTCAGAATCAAAACACATTATGTGCATCTTCCATGTCTCAATTTCAGCGCACTGTATACTTTTTGTGGGAGGGGAGGGGCCACAATTTCAATAAACAAACAAAAGGACTGCCGAATTGAATGAAAAATATTTGGAAAAGCCATAAAGATCTCGAGATTATGGAAGGAAATGGGCCCAAAGCCAATCTTTGCAACCGTTCCGACACATCGGAACTAAAAATTTTGCTTTACATAAAATATCATTTTAACCAGGGATGCTAGATCAGATAAATTAATATTACTCTATAAAAACTTGGTTAGCTACAAATTACGCACGTAGGGGGCGTTTTTTTTCAAAAAGAGGGGTAATGGCAAAGATATTTTTATTTTACAGACTTAAAAGACAATTTTATTTGAAATTTTGACTGAGAAATACCCATAAGTTTGGAAGGAGTTGGGATTTAAGGGGGACCTAGAGCCCCTCCACCCCAAATGCTTAGGTTCCAGCTACAAATGAAAACAATCCTGACGACCCAATCTGGCAAAAATCATACGCTTTCTTATTGACGGATGGAAGAATCACAAATCATGTATGATTAACATTTTGGAAATATTTTTTTGTCTTATTTTATAATGAGTTTTGAAAAGCTTGTTGAAAGTTGTTGGACTCAAGTTATCCACGTGCAAAGGATTATATTTACTAAAAATAATTTCCAGCCTTTTAAGTCCTGTCTCAATTGGTGGAGCTACTTTTCTTAATTGGCGGACAACAGTGATAAGAATGTTCTATTTTCGGCCAATAACGAGAATAAGACGAATAACGCTAAACTGGAACACCATTCTATTTTTCCTGTTCTTTTTAGAAGTCGGTTACAGGTTCGGAATGAAATCGGTCCAGAAAAACAGAAAGATGCGGTCTCTTCTAATCGTCATGATTGCATGATACGTTACCTAATACGTGATTAAAAACAAGTTTAAATCTGCACTCCACATATTGTGAATAAACTTCACAAGGCATAAAATACTTATGACTGTTATTACACCTATTCAGACACGGCTAGAAGGTTCTTTCAAAATTTCATTTAAACTCGAGCAGCAATGAGTTTGGGGTGAAATGTCGTGTACATCCACGACAGATAGAGATCATCTTTAGGGGAGGAGATCAATAGAAACCAACTATAGAGTAATAAGTATTTCACATGACCTCCAAATTCCCGCATGATCTCCAAATATCCCAATTATAGTTATTAATCTCCATGCATAATTTTGTTGCGTGCAACAAACCAATTAAATTTCAAATTTAGTTTAATACGGTAAAACACGAAAACGATGAAAAATTTATGAAACTATGCGCTCTTTTCTCATCGACCTAGAACAAAATTACGGTATCAGTCATTAACGGAGTTGTTTCATGTTAGTTGTTCGAGTTAGGAAATTATTTGAAGAATACAATATCTATAACTCTGTTAATCCAGGCTTTGAGACGTAATCTAACGGCTGAATAGAAGTTGTTATGTTTATTACCTCTACGGTTATTATTGTTCCTGAACAAAGGGATATTTGGTTACACAAGGCGACAAGGTCACCGTCACCTTCTTTCCTAAAAAAAAATTAAAAGAAACATTTAACTTGTCTCATTTTCTGCTGGAGATAATGAACTTAAACCATTAGAAAGTGTGATTTTTTTTCGAATAAATGAAGCATAATTTTTTTTAAGTTAAGGGTTCGAAATTCGCGGCAATTTCACAGCTTTGATAGTTCCCTGTGGTGCTACCCACTTTGATTGAAAACCATGCCCACAAATAGGACGTAAAATTCCATGGTCTTTTCAATCAATATTTCATAGTCAACCCACAAATTCTCGACAGTTCTCGATGATGGCGAGTCTCCTGGGAGAACTCGCTAATGGTTTTTGAGACGGTCAGCCAATATTGAGGCTAGAAAAATGATTTTATGGTATCAAATCCCCTTAATGTTGTTTTCGAAACCCAAAATTCCATTATTTATAAATAGCCTGAGCAAAGAGTGGGGGGGGGGGGGTGTTGTGTACATCTACAAAATACAGTGATCATACTCAGGGGTGGTAAATCAAATACAAACTAACTATTCAACAATAAGCATTTCATATGATCTTTAAAAGCAGGGTTTCTCAATTATATTTATTAATCTGCATGTAGGCCTATGTGCGTGCAACAAATAGTTAGATTATAAATCACTGAAAGGAAATGGTAAAAAAAAGAATGTGATGCAGCTATGCGCTCTTTTCTCATCGACCTGGAACCAAATTACGGCATCATGTGTTAACGAAATTTTTTCTTGTCTTTTGATTTAGAAAAATTATACGAAAGATAAAAAATCTACAACTCTTTTAATTCAGGCTTTGGGATCTAATCTAACGGCTGAGTTGAAGAATCTGTGCTTATTACTGTTCCTGAACAGAGGGATGGGAGACATAGGGTAGGAAGATTATTTGGGTAGAGAAGGTGATGAGGCTGACCAACTTCCTAAAACTATCTAGGCTAAGAATTTAAATTATCTCTCGGCCAACTGTACAAAACATGATAGAGCGCATTCGGAAGTATCTAAATTTTGAAAATAAGAAGAAATACTAGCAACAAAATATGGCCTTCATACATAGCTGAAAAGGGGGTGGGCGTTTATCAAGCCACCGATATTGGTCCAAAAGTTCTTATAAGAAGTTGTGGCAGGATACTCCTCCCCTACCCCCCCCCCCCACATACACATAAAAAAGCGTTTTATCTTAACGAATCAGGCTTATTTTCACAAGGCAATTTTGGAGTAAATATTTTATTCATAATTCATTCCAAGATTTCAGGAAGTTTTACAGCATAGCCTGATAAGGCTGTTGCACAATCTGTGTTCCCACATAGGTGAGAAATAATATATTTTCATCATATTTATTTTCAACAAAAAAAAAAAACTCAATAACACACACAATTAGATATCCCACAAAGACCCATGAACCGTAAAGCAGAAGGATCACGAATTGATTTTGAGTCTTAGGTAACAGATCAGAAAAGGGCCGTATCCAGTAGGAAGGAGGTGTACGGAGTTTGGGCACCCACCCGAATCCGTCGTAAAAGAGCAGGGGAAAAGGTCCTCCTTAAAAACTGAAAGATATTTCTCCTTCTCAAAATTGGGCCTTGAAAAGCCATGTAATAAGCCCTTCCCCTCCAAAAAATTATTTTGGTAAATCATCCTATTCTGAATAAAAAATATTTTGGGAATCCCTCCTCTCCCCGGACACAAATCCTGGATGGGGCCCTGAATGTGAGTAAAAAAAAACAGATATATTTACTATAACCATGTGCACAGCAGTTTACTTCGGGTGGGAAGGGCATGAGTTAGAAAAAAGGAATAGTCCATCTAAGCACACAGATGAGGGCCCTCCCTCCTCGTAAACCTTGAGATTTCCATATTTTGTCGTTAACTGTTGTCCTACCAATTTATGATACTTTTTTGGTAATTTTGAAGTTTGTATAAGAGTTTATCGATTCTTAGCTACTATCATATCATTTTCCCATATTACTCAAAAGAAATATGAAAAGAAAAGATGGATTGGGGACTTAAAACAAAGTTATTTTTAGAATGAAAATCTAACCCATTAAAAACCTAACTATAACCCAGCATGACTTTCTTTTTCCGAGAAGGGGTGGGGCAAATTCGACCAGGGGTTTGGTTTAGAGCAGGGACTATTTCACACTCCTCCCGAAATACATTTCGAAGGACGTACGAACAAGACGCATGCCACGCAAGTGTAATCTCATAGCGGGAAGATATTTATGTTGCAGGTTGCAGCACATCCTCAAAGCAAGTGAAAACTCTACACTGATGCCTGGAGGAGGCCTTGAGTGTCTCTGGAGGTACAAGAGGAGCTGAGGAAGAGTATTTTTAGTTTCCTCTTCCGATACATTTTAAGACATCATCTCCTTTCCCACAGACTGGGTCATCTCTTACCTGACTCTTCCCTAACAGGGTCCGTTGAGACAATCCTTATAAATTTAAGGGCAGTAACTAATTCTATTGGAATTTCAAACCGCTAGTCTTTTCACCTCACACTCGGGACCGGGATTTGGTGATTTTTAAACAGTATGGTAAACCAGCCATCTTCCCCCTAACGATTGATGTCTTTTATTTAAAGCGGAGTGTCTCACTTTATGGGTTTTGGCATGTTGACACCAATTTGAAGGATTTGTATCACCTTCAGGATATTAAATTACATCTCTCACACCCTAATTACGTTTGCCATAATTAATACACATCTGTTCCGTTATCTTGCTTCAGACATTGAAGCCTCAGTTTAATTATTATACATTTTAATTATTTTTGATATTTTAAATTATACAGCATGAATATTTTAAGCATTTTAATTCCTTTGTATTATTTTGTGTATGTTCTAAAACAACTCAAAACCTAAACCCTATTTCTGCTTTACCATTGAAATAGAAGGTACCAAGGACAGTGAAGCTAAAATCAGATTTTTTGAATCGGTTTAGTGGGAGTCAAACTTAATAGAGGCAAAAAACCAGCAAGGAATTAGCTTAAAAAATCGACAGATTGTTAATTTTATGGACGAATTTGGTCGTCAAATTAAGCGAAGTAGATTCACGCAACCATCAAGGCCATATCCAGAATGTTTTTAAGGAGGAGGGGGGAGGGTACATACAAATAAAAAACACATCGAAAATGGGTTTATATGCATTTTTATTACGTTTTTACGAGCCGGTGAAACGGTTCGGGGTGTGGTTATAACCCCATCTCCCCTGGATGCGGCTTTGACAATAATATTTGGATTTCAAAACTAGGAAATAATCCTAAAATTCAATTGTGTATGAAAATGACCTCCACATACAGCAGCTATGTAGTTTGGGCAGTAGTGAGTGTTAAAGTTTAATGTGGAATCAACAGTTTGAACTTTGCGGAAGTAAAACGTGGTCAGACTTAACTAATTAGTTTTGTTTATTTATTTTTCGATTCAACATGGCAAAACTAATAAAAATGTGGTACTGCTCTAAAAACTTCCTAATTCAGAAACAATCAAAGGCAAAATCTTATGAAAAAAGGAATAAATCTGTTTGTTTTGATAATGAGACTTCAGGCAGCGCTTTCAATTGTGGCCGGGCTTGTCCAAATATATTTATGACCCCACCCCCTAGATTTTGTAAAATATTTTTTGAAGCTATTTCCAATGAAAAGCCCTTTTTAGCGTTTCCAAAAAAAAAATGAAAAAAAGACAAGTTTACTACGCCTTACATAAAAAAAAATTGCTTCCGCTCTAAATTTTCGTAGCCTTGCGCCACTGACTTCCGGCCCATTGCGTTCTTCTATGTGCGTGTAGGAGTTCTTCCTAGGAGACATACATCCACCCAGGAAAGCAAGCAGGGGGATCTCGATCCCGCCCCCTCTCAAAAACTTTAACTTCCCTTGAATTTCTGGGCACATACCTGTCTTTACACCGTTGGTAGAGGCATGCCTATGCATAACTTTTACGAGTACTTACGTGTTAACCCAACCACACTCAAGAAGTGAAGTTAGGTTAGTCATAATGAAATATACCTAACTACGATGAAAATATAATACTTCAGTAACAAATTATGGAAACTACAACAAAGAATTATGGAAAGCAGGCCGCCTAGAACGCATTATATTAAATAGCTAACCAAACCAACAGCATATATTAAATATTTAATTAAAATATATCTGCATAGTAGTTTATCTCACTCAGGCTAAACTGATTATCTGAGAGAGCACGCAGCAAAACCGGTTTTAAACAGATCAAACTTCTTGAGTGTGGTAGGATAACACGTAAGTACCCGTTTATGTATTTTATTATATCGACAGTATTCCTAGCATAAACAAAATTCTCAAAAAGTCAAATTCAACTGATATTAAATCTGATAAAATAGTATTATTCCAGGATGGGCACTTGGCAAGAGTCATTTGCTTAAATTAGCTACGAGGTTAATTATATACCTTTTGCAAGAATGTAAATGCATATACAAATAAGTGTCATTTGCGAAACACAGCAAGCTATACAAAAAGATCCTATGAAGTAAACATGTACTATCCAGGGGATCCTCAAGGTAACCATATCCCTCAAAATCTTAAAGTTTTTGCAATTGTCCATGAAATATTCTCCTTTTTTTGTGGCTTAGGTAAATTCCCTCATCCTCCCTGCAGTGACTTAATTTCGCCAAAATTCGGGGGGGGGAGGGGTCAAAGTTGGAGCCAATTTTCTAAGAACAAGTGAAAATGACACTAAAAACTAAAAAATAAGCCATTTGGAATCATAAAGGTACTATAAAGATACAATAAAAGTAAATTTGTACTAAAAAACTGATCTGTTTCTGTTGATGCTTGAATTATGCAGGTTTATCTTAGCTTTGACAAGATTTTGTAAGAAACTAAATTTCAGCTGGAGGTGGGGCAACTGGGGTCTGGGAGGGGTAAATGCCCACTACCCCCTGACCAAAAAAAGAACCTGCATACTGTACGTGTTTGACGGGGTATACTCAGGGGCGGATCCAAGATTTTTTTAGGAGGGGGGGCGCAAAATAGGTTGATCCGATAAACTTGCGTTAGGAGCAAGTTTAATTATCGCAGTCTTGCGTTAATTAAGTAAATTACACTACTTTAGACTATGTTAGGGGGGCGCGTCCCTCTGGATCCGCCACTGGCTATACCATTTATTTACAAGAAAAATCAGTATTAGTAATATCTCAGCAAACAGCTTGTAGTACTACTGCTATTTAACTAAATCAAGGAGTTATACGCATCCAGGTTGTCGAAATGGTATAAACTCAATATCTCAGGAATCGAAAAGAGCATTAAGTTGAAACTTTCAGGGAAAGCTGACAGGGAAGCAAAGATAAATCAAAAGGCACTATGGTTGTCAAAAACGGACACAGGTTGTCAGAATGGCATATATAAAATATCTCAGGCACAGAATAGGGTATTACGTCCCCCATCAAATGCTCTTTCAAAAGTATAATGCTTTTCTATTTGATATTAATATAAGAGTCGGAAACGTTATCTTGCATATAGGTAGTTCATTTAATTATAATTTATAAATTGATTATAGATAAATATTCGTGCCCTGGTCATATTTTCTGATTTCTCTCGAAGAAAATGATCCCAGTTGAATGGGATGCTTTCCCCAAGGGTGCTCAAGTTTTTGCTAGGGGAAGACAACTAGGTAAAAGGCTTCCGAGGGTAAGGGGGAGCCTGGTGACTACACTCCGCTGATGCTAGATCGTTCATGTACTGAGGAGAGGGAACAAATTTGGAAGAAAACAAAGAATAGACGATTTAGACAGAAAATTAATTCTGTAAATAATGCCAGGAGGAGGGCACGGACTTGAAGCTTCTCCACTTTTCTGTGCAGCTGCTTGTACTGATTGACAATTCTTATAAAAAAAAAAGTGAGACAATAAAGATAACGCAGCCAAAAGCCCGTTTATGGACTTAAGCTACGTTTCCATTTTATGGACCGATCAGATAGCCATAAACTAACTAAACTGCGAGACAACTAGTTTCTTGATAAAGTTGTGTTTCCCAGCGTGGGCTGCAGGCCCCAACGGTAGGGCAAGGAATTAATTTGGTGAATCATGGGCAGGACATGCACCCTTTAGCAGATTATACTTCAGAGCCTTAATTAAAAAAAAAAATCACGAGAATGACTTCACATTCATTTGCATTTAAAAAACAACAAAGATACATGCTGGTATCGTAACGACGTCATATACTGTACAAAAAGATTTGTATTTATATAATAGTTTTCAGTTGTATAAAGTATTTCTAGAGGACAACCCGGAAATATATACCAAGTTAGTGGTTTCCTTCAGGTGAATACACATAATTTTGAATAAGAAAATTTAAATATCACGAAGGGGCCATCAGGATTTTAGAAATGCCAAGGTGGGGCATAGCACAAAATTAGTTGAGAACCATTTTGATAAAGTCCAGGAACATGAGATTTCCAATTGGCTTAGTCGTTCGCGTTCTTTCCGTAAGAGCCGTTTCATATTGCCATTCAATAACATAAGAATGTAGAATGGTCTATGATTCGTCAGCTAAAAATTATCCACCCCTCAGAATCAAGTTTACATTTTTGCAGACCTTAGATAAACCAGTGTGATAGGCCTACTTTGCCAATGTGAAACAATCGTAAAACATCAAACGAAAACAAGGCTGAGTTTTGCCAAGAAATTTCAGAAGTAGCCAACGATATATATTTCGGTCCTTGTATTATAAACATCCTACCTAATGTTGCTCATTCATTGACGCATTATAGAACCGTTTTGTTTTCGTTAGTTTCTTTCAGCTTAGCGTGAGACAAGACAAAATAGATGGAAAATTTATAACCTGGGCTATATATTTGCACATTAGGGGGGGGGGTGTTGTAAAGTATTTGGAGAGTGTGAAGTTAGAAAACAATTCTTACTACATAATATGCAGAATAATTATACATAACACATTAGGCCTGAAGACCCGCTATACTTTACCCCCATCCCCACTTATGGGCAAATAATTATCCCAAATTTGTTTCTAAGGATTATATTTTTATTTTACTTTAGTACATTTCATTTGGATTGAGCGTCAGAGAAACATATTTGAAGAAAATTAGGTAGGGCGTATATCATACAAGTACCTATATTTCTATACATTCTCGATTAGGCCTTGGTTCCAAGATAAAACACAATTTGAACGAAATTGAGCTAGAAATGCTTGGCAAATTCCCACCGATATTTGATTTTGATTAGCTTGAATTTTATTGAACGAAATTTAGTCATATCTGAAGAATAGCAGTAATATTATTGGACTACAGTATAGCCTAATATTATTTTCAAATTTTAGACCATAACAGACTATGATTCTCCTTTTAAATATGAAAGTAAATTTCAAAGGCATCCGAAAATTTATAGAAAGGTCTATAAAAATAGATTAAACAGAACTACAGTGGGTGGTGGTTACAACCTTCCTGTGGTGCCCCTAAGGGCACTAGGCACAAACAGGGTCAACTACTGCTAGTAACCGTCCAGCCTTGTGGGTTCTGCCCAGTGTCTGACCATAAGGTAGGGTATTGTATAGAAACCACTACCAAAATTGGATGGACTGAACCCAGAAATGATCAACAAAATCATGCACGGGGGACGAAATCTCCTGGACAAATGAAGCGCCGGCGATAGCGCAAGAAAAGATCGCTAAGGAACAATCCAAAGCGGGACAAAGAGGTTCTGTTGGTAGTGCATTTGTCGCATAGGGCAGCTGATGGTAAAATTCTACTTTAGCTACTTTTGGCTATCTTGGATAGGGGTTATGTTAGGAAATTGAAACTTTCAGGGATAGGTCTACAGGATAAAGTATGTCATGGGAAGGTATTTTGAAGTACCGAACTCCACTCCTTCTCCCTAGTGGGTCCTGACCCTAGATGAACTATAGCAATGTGTGTGTTATAAAAGTGAAACCTTGCAAAATAGATCTTTTGCTTAAATGAAGTACAACAAAATTGTTTTCAGCTTTACAACTTTGCTCAATCCCAATTTATAAGGTTTAAAGATATGTTAATACATTTCCTAAATTTTGAAGATAAAAAACCATTAATATGGCTTAATTCTTTTCAAATAACAGGAATTGTATTTTCAGAACTGAAGCCAGAGAAAAAACAACTGATAACTGAAAATCAAGGTAAAATATTGTTTTGTCAAAATTTCAACCTGTCATGTAGGCAAATTTCAGGACCCTCTAGAGGGAGAAGGAGTGGAGGTAGGTACTTCAAAATGCCTTCCCGGGACATACCCCATCCCTGAAAAATTCATTTTCCTAACCTAACCCCTATCCAAGATAGCCAAAAGTAGCTAAAGTAGAATTTTACCCAGCTGATTGGTAGATGACTCCCCCTCTCTTTTGAGGGACGAATGTTGCCGGTCTAAAGCTTCTTGGTGGGGTTCTTGGGATGGGGGAAACATTGATGAGCACCTTGACGCTACCAAGGATAGTTCTTGTGCAAAGGGAAATGAAAAAAAAATCAGCAAGTCCCCAAAAACAACGGGTTGGAGGGGGTACAAATAGACCAGTGGCTATCGGTGCTAATTCCTTCTTGGAGTATGGAAGCAATAAGCCTTTGCAGTCTGAACGATGACTTTGCGAGTCCTTCCCAGAGTGGTCAGATGAAGCGCATTTGCGCCATTTCGACGCTTTTTAAGGCGGTTGTGCATGAAATTTTTTGAATCGGCGCATTTTGTTAGAGGGGAAAATTTTTCACTCGGCGCATTTTCACAAAAAAAAATGGAGTTTTCGGCGCATTTTCACTTTTAGGTGGTGCAACTTTAGATCAAGCAACTGGCAACACTGGTCCGTCCATAATAATAACAACAAAGATAATTTCAACTTACCATAGATCGCGAACTTGCGAAGATTATCCATATCAAAGTCTGTTCAGAGAGCCATGTTGTAACTGCAATAAAAACAGTATCATTACTTTTCCATTCAAACGTCACTGGATTGGTTATTATGGTAAATCTTTCATAAGAAACACTCGAGGACACGCTCATAAATTTAACAGAAGTTACCATGACAACGTGGTTAAACACGGACAGTCAAATTAATTAATTAACACATTGCGAAAAGAAATGCCAATACTTTCTTAGGAATTAAGATCGTGGACACAACTGCACAGAAATATTCAGACAAGGGGCATGCTGTTTGAGAAGGGTTCAATCTGTCAAAGGGGTAAGGGCAACTATTAAAAAGATATCCGGTACTCTTGCATTATGCGGGCCTCTCGGGTTAACTACTATAGAGTAGGCAATGGTGAAACCCGTTTTTGACATGTTTACCGGTATAGACTAGGCAATGATAGCATGGTTTTCATTGCGTATACGATATCAAACTGTGTTTTTGGGGTTGAGGGGGGGGGGGAGGTACCTAGGTTAGGTTACGTATTTAATATATGCTATGGTTTACCCTCATCCCCCTAATGTGCAAATATATAGCCCAAGTTTGTTTCTAAATTATTATATATTCATCCAATTTTATTTTATATCATTAGCGGTAACCAAACTTGACTTTTTAGAAAGGCCCTCATAATGCAAGAGTACCAGATATCCTTCACAGATTAACAAAAACTGTATATCAGAAATGTACGTAGAACCCTCCCCACGATAAATTGACATTTTCAGAATTTCGGGGCATTCCTTTTCCAAATTGTCAAACTAAATTAGTTTTTTCTATTATACCCCTTCCCCAAAAAATCTCTCTGTATATGCCTTTTGTATGTATGTGTATTTTCAGATTGCTCTTCTTTCTAAGGTTCTGCTTCATATCTATTTTTTTGGTGGGTGGGGGGGGGGAGGGGTAGGTGTTTTGGACAGGTCGGAGCTTTCTTTCGAAAGGTAACTGGTTTTTACTGTTTCACCCCAGCGGAGAAAAAGCAACTCCTCTGGAACTTGTTCACCATTGAAGTGCCAATCACTGGTGGATGCAAGGTGCGGGAGACCCCCCCCCCCCGAAAGTTTTTTTCTGGTGCTCCCATTCTGTTTTTTTTTTTACACTTCAAAAAAAAAATTGTCAATTTGGTCAATTTTGGGCACTCTTGTCACATTGCCCCTCCGCCAAGATTTTGCTTTTGATCCACCTTTGCCCATCGTAGGTCTATTCATACCTGAAACCACAGTTTTCTTAGAATTTCTTTTGGTTACTTCAAAATAATGAAATCTTCAGGGCAATACCACATTTTCTTCAATGTTGCCACACTGAATCGTGAAAAAAATCAGCAGAAACAATTCGCTAAATTTGGCAATATTTTTTGTCCAGAAAAAAACGAAGTACTAACAATCTGTTGACTCCTATACAGCCTACAGACAACTAAACTTTCTTAATCTGTTTGCACTGTATATTTTCACCTTATGATTTGCTGATTTTCCACACACATTTCTTTTATTTTTAATTTGTCGCCTGTTGCTATAAAAAAAAAACTGAATAACGTTATATTAAGTTTTTTTTTTTATTGAGTTCCAGATTTTTTCCTAATGTTTTAAGATACATATGGCTAAACAAGTTTCTACTTAAGCTATCCAAATTATTATGCGTGTCCCTGGCAGGGCTGTATCCAGGATTTTGTTCTGAACAAATAAACTTTCAAATGGGGATAAATCCATTTATTTAGACAGCGAAAAAAACAGGTACAGAAGTCCAGATATTTCGATCACATATACAGCGACCGTCTTCGGTATTTCTACTGAAGACGGTCGCTGTATATGTGATCGAAATATCTGGACTTTTGTACCTGTTTTTTCACTTTCTAAATAAATGGATTTATCCCCATTTGAAAGTTTATTTGTTCGTCTTAGAACGGCAGAGTGGTCTAAGAAAACAATACCTAATTTAAAGGTGTTACGTCGAAAACACGTCGATTTTGGTCTGGAAGGGGGCTATTTTTCGAGGGGGGGGGATACAAACAAAAAATAAAAAAAACATCAAAAATATGTTTATATGCATTTCGTTACTTTTTTATGAGTCGGAAAAACTTTTTATGAGTCACTAATACGCCGCCGTTTTTTTTCTCTTTTTTGGTTATCGATATCGACCTCCGGGCTTCAACCGTCATCCCGGCTAATCTGTTTCTTAAAAATAAATACTGTCATCTTGGGCTCGCCATGTATATCGGTTCATAGGAAGGAGAAGAAGAAATTTTTCTTGAAACAAAAATTCTACCTTCCACTTTAAAATTCTGTTTATTTTTCTTTCTGATTTTTTCGGATGAAAAGAGGTAGGTAAAAGAGCATTAGGCAATTCAGGATGTTGTCATAGGCAGCGCAATCGAGATATCTAAGTAAAGAACAATGTTGGCACAATGTATTATTTATTTATTTATTTTTTTTTTTTTTTTTTTTCCATACCAGGGCAATTCGTATCGAAGGATTTGTCGTAGAAACTTCAAAAAGGGCTCATTCGATTGGAAAAACTAGTGCCCCTTTTTAATAGTCGAAAGTGATTGGAAGGCAGCTAACACCCCTTCCACGCCCATCCTTTCCCCAAACACATCCAATCAAAATTTTAAGATAGCCATTTTGTTCAGAGTAACTGATTTCCAGAGAGAAAATATGTTTTTTGAGGAGGTTACTCCCTCACAACCCTTAGGGCAAGGGTTTTGTAGTTATGCACTGGAGGTATATAAGAACGATGTTGGCACAATGTATTATTTATTATTTTTTCCTTTAGACCAGGGCATTTCATATCGAAGAAGTTGTCGTAGAAACTTCGAAAAGGGCTCATTCAATTAGAGATTGGAGTGGCTTGTGCCCTTTTTAATAGTCGAAAGTGATTGGAAGGCAGCTAACACCCCTTCCACGCCCACCATTTCCCCAAACACATCCAATCAAAATTTTAAGATAGCCATTTTGTTTAACGTAGTTGAAAGTTCTGGAAATTAGGTCTTAGAGGATGACAACCACCCTCACAGCCCTTAGGGTAAGGGTTGTAATTTATGCCCTGGGGGCATATACGGTGTTTATAGAAAGCGTTGTCGTAGAAACTCAAAAAGGGATCATTAGTTTGGAAATCGAAAAGCCTAGTGCCCTTTTTAATAATCGAAAGTGATTGGAAGGCTTGACATTTTTATAGTAGAGATCGATGTGGGTATAATGTATCATTTTTTGTTGTTGTTGTTGTTGTTCAGACCAGGGCACTTCGTATCGAAGGAGTTGTCGTAGGAACTTCGAAAAGGGCTCATTCGATTGATGCCCTTTTTAATAGTCGAAAGTGATTGGAGGGAAACTAATCCCCCTCCCACGCCCACCCTCCCATTTGCTTTTATGTTTAAAAAGTAAATGTTGCCTTAAGATTAAATCAAAATGCATTGTGTTTATGCTAATTCCCAATAAGGCATCTCAGCAGTATCCCAAGAACGACTGAGGGTATTATGTTCAAACTTCCAGGGCTTCTTCTGCTCTCAAAATTTGACCAAATCAATATAGCGTAAGTATATCCAAGCTATCAAAGAAAGTAAACAAATTTGTTTGAATGTTATCAAGTTTTCCATTTCAGGTCAACTAGAGGAGGTATGAAACTAAATTAAACACTTTTATTTGTGTCCAGATTTTTATAAGGGTCTATGTTGTTAAATTTTGCTGAAAATTGTTTTCCAGCATACAAATAGCAGGCCAAACTATAAATTCTTAAAAAAACGAAAAGATTTAAAGTATGATTTTCTTTTTCCCTGAAAAGACTGTGTCAATATAAAACGAACTGAAATTAATTAAAAAAACTGTTTCCAAAAAATAAGTTTTTTCAAAGAAAAGTAAAGAACTCCATTAAACCAAAAATGAGCAAAATTAAAGTCAAATAATCTACCAAGCGTGAAACTACCACAAATCAGCATTGATAAATAAATGAAACCCAAAACGAACAGAAATTACAATAAATAACCGAGTCAAACTCAAAACGAGCAGAAATTAACATAAGTTGGGCTCAAAACCCCTATGCCTTCCCAAGGCCAGAACATAATTTGTACTTTACTGACAAAAATACAAATGAATATGCATTGTCAGTTTAATATACATATACTGATATTTAGTAATCAAAATGTTAATATTGTTTGATTTATTAAAGTTATAAAAGTAAAAACATTTATATTTTTTCAGTAAAGTGAAAATTATGTTCTGGCCTTGGGAAGGCATAGGGGTTTTGAGCCCAACTTATGTTAATTTCTGCTCGTTTTGAGTTTGACTAAGTTATTTATTGTTATTTTTGTTCGTTTTGGGTTTCATTTATTTATCGATGCTTATTTGCGGTAGTTTCCCGCTTGGTAGATTATCTAGAGCTAGTATAGAAATATATCTATAGAAATGAATTACATTTTTTGCACAGTTAGCAGAGCACACTGAAGTTGAAGTAGCCTTAAACTTTGACTTGAAACGTTATATATTGACCACTTCTTTCAGAAAAGAATTTCGGAGGGTTATTCCGTGTTGATAAGAAAAGAGGGTAAAGGTGCAGTTTAGTTCCTCCTGTAGTGTAGTGCGCAGGAGCCCTATGGTGAAGGTGCAGGTTTGTTCTCCCTTATAAAACAACTTATTTCAGCAGATACAAAGAAGAAGCCCATTTGCGGCATTCTGTGGGACCCCAAGGTCCAGTACTAGTATCAGATCCCGCGAGTGGCAGTTTACGCTCGTCAAGTTCTGGCTGTACCAGCCACATGTGCCCCAGCTAAACGGCTTTTTAGCACGACAGGACTAATAGTGACTGCAAAAAGATCAATGGCTCCAGGCAGAGTGAACAAACTGACTTTTGCTACATCAATTGTAACTGAAGTGATGTAACCGCTGATTTAAAATTGTTGATGTTGTTAAGCCATGGTATCTGATTTGTATACAGTGTTTTTTCGATGTTGTTATTTGTTGTTTTTTTTTTCACTTCCTTTTCGTATGTATTTGATGAACAGGAGATGTTTGAACTTCAAACTTTGAAAGTTATACACACATTAGCCCAAATCATTAACAAGAAGGAAATGACTAAACACGGGATTTTATAGGAACAATGCGATGTTAAACATAAACACAACATAGGTTTCCCTGGGTCTAGTGGCTAAAAATGAGAATTCTACTTGGTCTGATCGACGGTGAACATAAACACTTTCCGCACGGCCCAAAAAATTCTTGTTTTGTCATATTGTTCTTGTATGTTTTTAGCCAACCATTTAAAAATCCTTACTAAAATCGAGGTTGAACGTGCTTGGTGAAGTGGAATTTTTATGATTATTGTTAATTAGAAAAATCGGCGCGCCTTGGCGCGCCGCCGGTCTAAAATCGGCGGTGCGCCGCCAAAAAAATTTCGGCACGCCTGGCGGCGCGCCACCGCCGATACTGAATCACACATTCGCCGCCGTCATTTCGGCGTGGCGCGGCTTCGGGGACTACTCCGGAGAGCATGGCTATATGTGTCAGGTTAATACAAAGCACAAAAATTAATACCAAAAATTTGTCTAAGCCTAATTTGAATTTTTTTTCAAGTTAGAACTTGAAAACAAGTTTTCAGTTTAGTTTGTTCTAAAGCCTAATCTCTATTTGTAAAGCCGGTACTTACGTGTTGTATCGACCACACTCAAGCTCTTGATCTGTGTAAAACCGGTTTCCCTGTCTGCATTCGGATATAGTTAGCTTAGTTTCAGTGAGGTAGACACTATGCAGATATATTTTGATTAAATAATTAATATATAGAGTTGGTTAGGTATTTAATATAATGCGTTCTGGGCGGCCTACTTTCCATAATTTTCTGTTGTAGTTTCCATCGTTTTGTTACTAAAGTATTATATTTTCATCATATTTTGGTATATTTCATTAGTATTAACCTAACTTCACCTCTTGAGTGTGGTTGCTATAACACGTAAGTACCGTAAAGCCATACAAATAGAGACGGGATGGATATAGAGGCAAGAAGATACCCTTAGGGCCCTAATTTGGCTTGTAGGTCCATTCGTTGAAGTTCCATTCACCTGGCAGTCCTGCCCCAACAGCTTAATCCCCATCTCAGGGACTTACAAAAAGTAAACTAACCGTTTCGTGACCTGTGAACGAAATTGTCCTATTGTTGAAAAACTTCTCCCGATGAAAACGCGATTATAGATTTTTATCACAACTTTTTGAAGGTGAGTGTGTAACTTCCCCCGTTCAACTCAACCCATTTAAATTGACCCTTGTTTAGCTGAATCCCCCTTTTCAAAGAAACCCCCTCCTAACTTAACCCCCACGCAAATCGACCCCATTCAATTCAATCCCATGCAACTCAACCATTTAATTCAACCCGATTGCAATCAGCCCTGTTTGGTAAATCTGCTGTGGTTGACCGAATCTAAAGGAAACAGCGATAAAATAAAAATACTACCATTAGACTCCTCAGAAAACTGACCCCCAGTATGAGTATTTGGAAAGAACATAAGATAAGGAATCTAATAGTAGTATTGATATTTTATTAGCACGTGTCCTTTAGATGTGGTCAACCATAATAAAATTATGCCTCATTCAGCCTAAATTGCGGGCCTCTTGCAATCTTACCTGTTGCAGGGGTTGAATTGAACGCACTTACGTGTTATCCCGACCACACTCAAGAAGTCTGACCTGTTTAAAGCCAGTTTTTCTGAGTGCACTCTCGGATAAGCAGCTTAGCCAGAGTAAGATAAACTACTATGCAGGTATATCTTAATTAAGTATTTCAAACGGTTCGTGGTAACGAAATGTAAGTAAGGAGCGACCCGGGTCAATAGTAACCCAAACTCTAGAAAACGGAATTTTGATACCAATAGATACATCAAAAGAATCAGATTTCAATGTTGATTTCAAATACATAAGATTCATCAAGTTTAGTCCTACCCATCACAAGTTAAGCGCCTGAGAAAATTTGGCTTATTTTTGAAAAAAAGGGGGAAAGATCCCCTAAAAGTTATAGAACCTTAATGAAAATCACACCATCATATTCAGCATACCAAAGAACCCTACTGTAGAGGTTTCAAGCTCCTATCTACAAAGATGTGGAATTTTGCATTTTTTGCCAGAAGAAAGATCGCGGATGTGTGTTTATTATTTTTTTTTCCAGGGGTAATCGTATCGACCCAGGGGTCCTAGAATACCGTGGGAGGGCTAATTAGAACAGAAATTAAAAGTTCTTGTGCCCTCTTTAAGTGGCCAAAAAAAGGGAGGGCAACTAGGCCCTCTCCCACGCTCATTTTTTCCCAAAGTCACCCGATCAAAATTTTTAGATAGTAATTTTGTTGAGCACGGTCAAAAATATGATAACTATGTCTTTAAGGATGACTTAATCCCCCGAAGTCCCCGGGAGGAGGGCTGAAAGTTATGAACTTTACCCAATGCTAACATATAGTATTGTTTATTGGGAAGTATACAGACGTTTTCAGGAGGGATTTTTTCTGGTATTGGAGGGGGGGGTATGTGGGAGGATCTTTGCACGAATGAAGTTTTCATGGGGAAGGGACATTACTATGAAGGGGGCGCCGGATTTCCCAGCATTATTTGAAAAAAAAGATCAGAAATTAAATAAAAAAAACAAGTTTTCAACTGAAAGTAAGGAGCAACATCAAATTTTAAACGAACAGAAAATATTACGTATATGAATGGGTTCACCCCCTAGTCAATACCTCGCTCTTTAAGCCAATGATTTTTTAGTACTTTCATAAGAGCTATTTATTCCAATTAACGGCCTTTGTCATTAAGGGGTCATTTTTAAAGAATTGGAACAAAATTCGAACTTTAGCTTAAAGAGCAAGGTTTAGACTAGGGGGCGAGCCCCCTAATATACGTATTAAAAATATATGAATACAGAAGTTCGTTACGTAAGTTAATTCGTAAGTTACGTATATTTATTACTAATAAAAACGTTCGTAAATAAAATTAAACAAGTTTCGAGAAAGCAATTTAACCAAATAAAAGTAATATTAATATGCAAATTTTGTTTTAATTATTCATGTACGGTGAGGCAAAACCAAAACCTGCATTAATTTAAAAACGTTCAAAAATTAAATAAAAAAAAACAAGTTATTTTTAACTGAAAGTAGGGAACGACGTTAAAACTTAAAACGAACAGAAATTATTCCGTACATGAAAGGGGCTGCCCCCTCTTCAACGCCTCGCTCTTTACGCTAAAGTTTGACTTTCTCACAACTCTGTTACGAAAGTACTGCATTTTCATCATATTTAGTTTATACCGTTATGATTAATATACCTTCATTTTTTTAGTGCTGTCGGGATAACACGTAACTATCGAATTGAATTGGGGATTAAGTTGCGTGGGGGTTGATTTAGATGGGGTCGAGTTAAATGAGGGTTTAATTGCACGGCGGTTCATTTAAACAGGGGTTGGAGTTACACGGGATTTCAAACACTTCATAGTCAATATAATAAAACTGTATCAGCTTAAATTTTTATCCGGTCATTAATGAAAGTGAAAATAAATAAGCAGGATAAAATGATTTTGCTCGTATGTAATTTCACTCTCACAAAAAGTGACGACGTGTCTATTTGGATGAAACTGGACGTTTTCTTCGCTAAGTAACAGATTGCTGTACCGAGCCCCATATATGGTATTCCATTCGAAAAAGCAGGGTAAAGGTCCAGAATTACGGCTATAGAGCAGGGGCGTAATTTGCTATGGGGCAGAAGGCAACTGCCCCTCCCAGACCTAAGTTTTCCCCCTCCACAAACCCTAGTTTACCCCCGCCAACCCCAGTTTGCCCCCCAGCTGAAATTTAGTTTCTCCAAAAGTCTTGTCAAATTAAGATAAGCCTGCATAATTCCAGCCTCAATAGAAACGGGTCAGGTTTCTTTAGTATATCTTTACCTTTTTTTTGCTACTATATGGCTCATTTTTCAGTTTTCGCTGTCATTTTCACTTGATTTGGGAAAATTGGCTCCAAATTGCCCCCCCCCCTCAGGATTTTGGCGAAATTACACTGCTGCTATAGAGAAGAAACATGTTATACATATAGCCCAGACTCAATACTTTTAACTAAGTTCACTCTCAGATCCCAATTTTTAGGCCTATGGTATTTGCTTTCCCGGTACAAGCCTAGAATTGGGGTTATTGAGAAGGAAACATGCCAAGAAAACAATTCTTTCTTCATAATATGCAGAAAAAGGATAAGGTTTATATTAACACACTACTCAGATAGATAAAAAAAAACATACCATTACCATCAAAATTTCACCCTGAATCCAAATGTGACACTCATTTCTGTCGCAAATTATTTTCAAAATTACTTCTAAGCTTCTTTACGTTTTTTCAATTTTCTTGTTATTTCACAGAAATGTCATGGCGACGATTTGCTTTGAAAAATACAAAAATTTTGCTGAAAGTTCTGATTTGAATTGAAACATACTAAATCATGTTGAAAGGTGATTTGATATGAAAAATACTAAATCAAAATTTAGTATCTTTCCAATCGAATTGCTGCCATGACGTTTCTGTAAAAAAAAAACAAGAAGATTGAAGAAACTTAAAGAAGCTCATTTTGAGAATTTGCTTAACCGAGATAGAGTTGAAGGAAGAGATATAGAGGAAAATGAAAAAGTTTGTGATACATTGGATGTGAAGGAAGATTTGTTTTATGAGGAGGAATTAGCGACAGTACTAAAAGGACAAAAAAATAATAAGGCTCCAGGTGCTTATAGGGTGGTAAATGAGTTTCTTAAATATGGTGGCTCTGAGGTTAGAAATAAGTTACTGAAGATTGTGAATAGGATTTTTGAAAAAAGGGAAGTACCTAACGATTTTAGGAAAACCTTAATTAAGCCACTTTATTAGAAAGGTGATAAAAGTGAGTGTGGTAATTATCGAGGGATTAGCCTGGTCTCTGTAGGTAGTAAATTACTTAGTAATGTGATACTTTTTAGACTGAGAGATGATGTAGACAACGCTTTAAGAGAAGAACAGTGCGGTTTTAGAAAAGGTAGAGGATGTGTCACCAAATTTTCACTCTTAGGCTAACAAACCATATTATTGAGTTATGACTGAAGTGAATATACCACTCAATGCCCTTTCTTGCTCTTTGCGAATATTATAATCATTTTTGTTGGAAATGAATATTAGCCCCCACCCCTATTCAGGGTATATGTTTGCACATTAGGGGGGTGGGGGTAATTTCATTTCTGATGTAAATGAGAGGTAAGTTTAAACTTTCCCCCACCCCCTAATGTGCAAATATATACCCTGAATTGGTATATATACGGGTGGGGGCTAAAATTCATTTCCGACAAAAATAATGATTATATTCGTAAAGAGCATAAAAAAGGGCATTGAATGGTATATTCACTTTAGTTGTAACTCAATCATATGATTTTGTAAATATTTACCCAACCATTTCCCTTGGTTCCCCCGCCTTTGAACGGTTCTGGTAGCCTATAACTCCCCCAGGGTATTTTTTAATCCTGGACTAGTTCCTGAAAATTACAGTTACCCACCTCAGGTATTCTTCAAGGTAGCAAAACTTTATCCAGCTTTTCACTTCCTCCCACCCTTTTACTTGGTTATCTTGACTGTAGCCTGTAATTTATGCAAACCACCTGTTTGTTTACCAAGAAAATCTATACAAATGTTCTTACCAAATGAAAATTACCGAGCATCCTTTTACCAGAAATAAAATTTCAAACTTTCTTATAGCCCATTGATAACTTAGGTTTTTTGTTTATTTTGGGGCTTAACTTAGCTAGTAATCCTAAATGTATCAATAATAATAGTCACCTGCATATTTTAACTAAATACTGACAATACACTTTGCCTACCCAAGACAACAAATTGTTATGAAAGCCCTTAAGGTATAAATACCCGGGTAATATTTTTCCTTGCTGAAACCACAAAGGTGGATATGGATATTTACATCCTTTAAATACAAAACGTCATTCACCTGACGTCAGCATTGAATTAAAGTGCAATATTGTCAAGTGGCTGTTTTTTTTTTTTGCAATACTTGACATTTCTTTAAAAGGAAGGTTGATTGGTTAATTATTTTAAATAGTGAAATTAAAATTAAGTTTGTTAAAGTATACTAAATCTTTTAATTAAATTGAATAGTAATTCATAATAAACTATTAATAAAATACAACTAAATAAAAAGTTCATTAATTGAAAACCATAATTGATTCGCATAAAACTGTGAATGAACAGAATCAAAAGGACAGTTTTATTAGGGGAGGATGGCATAGAAATATGCGAGAAATAGATGCAGTATTATTACATAAAACTTTATAATAAATTGCGGGAGCTTACATAAAACCGTAAGACTTCTTATGAGACGCGAACCCCAGGGCCCCCTGATTGTAAGTGCCTCTGAAGTCTATCTGAAATTCAGCCTATATTTTAAGCAAAACTCCATACTTTTTGAACATGGGACTTTTTTGGTCCAAATGCTTCCCCGCCAAAATCTCAAAATTAACTCGTTGATTTCCGGTATCTTCGCATAGTTCACCTATTTTGGTGTTGTTATTTGAAGTTGTGTTTAGAGGCGTAGCTTGGATTTTCAGCACCTGGTGACAATGTCGGCCCCCTCCCAAACCATCACTAACACAACTAAATTAAATCATAATACTGTCAAACAGACTCAGTTTGGCGGCCCCTCAAATGTGGTGCCGTGGAATAGCCGTATCCCTTAACCCCTAGTTACGCTACTGAGTCGTGACAGTTCCATGTAAACCCTAATCTTTCCCCCAGTAAATAGATTTCCACCTCTGTGTGTCCACTGTAAGTCTAATAATCCCATTGAAATAAACATCTAAACAAAAAGTCCCGTCGGGAAGGGGCAAATTGTCAAAACAGCAAAGAATAGGCGACTCAAGATCGTGGTAAAACAGCAATAAGAGAAACTAATCGTTCCATATCTCAATATCGCTATTAATTTTCCTTGGAACAACAATTTTGTCGATTTTTTTAATCAATTCTTTTCATTTTAATTTGGTGTAGTTTTACTGCAAATTAAATGCGGGAAAATTTGTCAAGTTCTGATATTTTCAGCATAGGAGATAAATGTTTAAGTTTAAATCCTAAGCAACATTTTTTTACTTCTGGCATATAATTGTGCGATATTCAATCACAACTTTAAATCACTCGTAGTTTCGTGCAATGCTCATCAGCCTATTTGCAAAGCAATGGTTCCAGAACCAGTGCAGGACGAGATCTAACACATCTTGTTAAGTATGCGCGAAGCGCTTAAAGCCGGCTTAGATTCGGACAGCAAGAACTCCCAGAAAATTCCAGTTGAATGTAGGTAGGCTTTGTGTGATCCTGGGCCCAACATCGTTTTCCGCGCTTGACGATGCTTTTGTATCTACAAGAGTAAAAATCCTACACCGACAATTTGTGGTATATCCGGTTTGTTTTGGGTTTAGCTTTACTATTTATTGGCAAAATGTGTTTTTGTTGTTTGTTTTTTTAATCGGGACGGTGGCAAAATTGTCGTTTTTTTAATGTTTGCAATAAAAAAAACTAAAGAAGGAAAATATTAATGAAATACTCCCCCCCCTCTTCCCCCAAAAAGTATTTTCAACATATAGGGGAAGGGGAAAAATATGTAGGGGGCAGATGCCCCCCCCCAAAGAAAAGACATCCTGGGAAGTGTCCAAGAAAATATTTTGATATATCAAGAAAGTGTTTTTGGGCTAGTTATTTTACAGTTAGAGGTGTCTGGACGTTGCGGTTATGCAACCACCAAAATTTCTTATTGAGCTTTATGGATCCCTTGAAGAACAATCAGAAAACATCCAACAGCGAAGTCCTATTTTTATAATGGGAGATTTTATATTGATCTATTGGGTAATAGATCAAATACAGACCAGTTATTAATTTTTTTTTATTTCATTTGGTTTTATCCCTGCAATAGATGGCATAGCTCGTGTTACGAGCACGTCGCCAAAATGTCTGGATAACATATTTTCGAATTATATATCTGGCACTCCGAGTGCTCTTATAAGTAATACTACTGATGTTTTTGGTGTATTTGCAAGTTACTCGGTAAGTGCTGATAATGGAAACACCGCAAAGAGGGACTATTTCAAGCTGAGGATGGTACTTGATGAAGATGCTCTTCTGAAATGTAAAAATGAGTCAGCCAATAAATATTGAAATACAGAGCTGTCAGTCTTTGCTGGTATTGAGCTAAGTTTGAAGTTTTTTACCAAATGACTCAGTAACCCCTGGAAAAATTTTCTAAGGATATTAAGAAAAATAGAAGGAAAACTTCTACGAAGTCTTGGATTACTCCGAGTTTATTGATATCCCGATAAATAATAAGAACAATTTGTGTGAGAAAAAGGTACGTCATCCCTGCAATATAAAGGGGCAAAGTTATAAGAATTATGGGAATGCTTGGAAAGACTCCTGCGAGAGGCTGGAAAAGATTATTATAAAATAGAATTTGAAAAAGCGTCTGGGAGTCCGTCAAAAACATGGAATGTGATTAGAAACGCTTTAGGACAACGTCTAGAGGAATCCCAGATGAAATATTCCCTAAAGAGCCAGTCTTACTAATCAAAAAAAATTTGCGAGGAATTTGCTGACCATTTTTCGACAGCTGGACGGAGAGTGAAAAAGTCGATTGCAAACCAGTTTACCAGGCTTTTCATAATTTGCTTCTTAAGGAATTGGGAATCTTTTTAAACCTACTCCGAATTGAAGAATCTGAGGTACGAAAACATTTTTATGGTATGAATGGCTCGGCTGCCATTCATACCATATTGCCATTCATTATTTTGATTAGAGGAATGACAACATTTTGGGACGTGATTGTACCAACTTTTGTTTCATTCATTAATCAGTGTTTAACAGAAGGAGTGTTTCGGATTTTTTTTTATTTTTATTTAAGTCAGAAAAATCTATACCAATATAGGAAGGAGTAAGCACCAATAGGGATGCTGGAAATTATAGACCAATTTTAATTTTACCCATTATGTCTAGGATACTGGAAAAAATGTTTTTCGGTCAGAATGTATCAGTACCTCGAAGACCATAGAATATTTAATCCTACACAAATTGTCTTTCATAAGGACCGTACGACTGAGCAAGCAAATATACATTTGACTATACTTATCAATATGGCGTTAAATAATGGGTATAAAGCGGCAACTGTGTTTTTAGATATTGTAAAGGCTTTTAATACGGTTAGTCATTATATTCTGTTAATGAAGTGTGAAATTTATGGGATTCGGTGTCCAGCCTTTTTTTTTACTTTCTTTTTCGTCTTGTAGAAAACAAATGTTCCAATTGATAATGTGGTATCCGAAGAAAAATGTATTTAGTCCGGATTTCCACAGGGTTCAGTACTTGAACATTTGCTAGTTTTGATTTCTGTGAATGATCTTCCACTGTCTGTAAGTAAACTGGAAACAAGAATGAGTGAGGTCCTCAAAAATATAGTGCGGCTAGAGTGCCTATTTTTGATGATGATACTTCTTTAGTGGTGATCACAAAGTCAGAGGTTGCTTATAGAAAGTGAGAGAATCGCTAAAGGAAGTTTCAAGATGGCTGAGAGGGAATCAGCTCATGGTGAACCCGACTAAGAACACTTTTCTTGAGATTTTCAGTTTCCGATCCCTTATTGAAGTTTTATCGCGGATTTTACCGCGTAATTTGGGAAATACTTGCAAATTTAAACATACGTTTTCGAATAGTATACTTAGGCTCGTTAATCCATCGTTAATCCGTTAATCCATTTCTCGTTAATCCATCCTTACATTTTGTAGTGTTCTTCTGTATGTTTGGGTGCGTTTTCTTCATCTGTTAATTCTGTCCGGACTATTAAAAAATAAGTCTAATAGACTATTATCAGACAAATCAGAAAGACAATCGGTCAAGATGTTAAGATATTGGTGGTGGCAGGTCATCATCTTTTTTATATATTAGTGTTTATGTATAAATATGATATGAACCTGCTACTGGAGTGTTTTAATGGTTTATTTTATAGCTGACGGAAAATACATAACCATAATTATGGAATAGTTGGAAGAGGAAATAAAGAAAATAATTTTTTTGAGATTTTAAAGATAAATTGGAAGAAAATTATCAAATAAATATGAATTTTAGTTTTGTATGTTTTGGAGGAGATTTAACTCGATTTAAATTAAGATGCAATTGTCCGTTGGTCGGTGAGTGTGACCCAATTGTAAGGGCATGGTATGTAGGTGCTGCCCACGTAGTAATATTATTATTTTTTCGTATTTTTGTTTAATTTTCGTAATTTCTATTTATTTTTTACTTTGTTATTTAATTATATTTTTTCTTTTTTTCTTTTTCTAAGTGAATTAAATGATGTTATATGTATGCATTTTTTACTTGATTCACGCCACGTCAACTGTTTGGCTTAGGGTGAATCATATTGATTTTTGTATGTAGATTGTTGTTGTTGTTAAATAAATGCATCATAATTATTAAAATTACCGTGTCTCTTATCTCTTCTAACCGTCTCTCTTTATCTTTATTTTTTGACTGGACCAATAATACAGCAATACATGAGAACCTTATATAACCAAAAATAGATGGAACGACCAAATTATTTCTTTTGCTTATAAAAAGTTTGTATTCAATCATCTGTCAAATGATAAGTAGTCTAGATTTTGTCAAAATTTTATGCTTTTATTTTTATTGGTGATCGCTATAGCTAAAAGCCTACAAAAGTGAATTTATTCTGAAAAATTACTTCTCATATAAGAAACATCTTTAGGTAATTGTAGTAAATTATATATATTATTCATCATATTATTTAACAACTATTTATATAAAATAAGTAAATATTCACGGTTCACTAAATCGAGTAAAACTTCAACTTCTTTAAAACGTTTGAAAATTCCACTAGAAAATTGGCAATGAGCACTTAAAGACTATAAAATATATATTTAAAGCATATTTATATCACACCTATTGCGGACATCGCTGAGGATTACCCCAGTTGCAAAGTCCCCCAACAGGGTCAAAAGTCAGTTCTTTTGGACATGTATAGACCCACGCTCTTACAGCTCCTGAGTCAACTCGAGCACAATTTATAAATTTTTTACAGCTACCAGGATATGGGAAATTGCCAACATCGAAGCATCTTACGCGTCCATTTACGATCTTGACTTTTTCTATTTTATTTTCTTTAAAATTGTCAACAACTTCATCATCATCACTTTCATCATAATAGTCAGTATCACTTTCACTTAGGAGTGGATCTGGAGTGGGTTGCTGCTGTCTTTGACGAAGAGGTGAGTCAGCAATTCTTCTTGGCAAACTTGGGCGTTGAAGGCGAGTGAAGGGCTGAGGTCGTTTTTGTACAACAGGTTTCACAGCGACTTGTTCAGAACTTTGCACAATAGTCACACTGGGAACAGACGATACTTCGGCACTTTCATCAATTATTTCATCATCGTCGAAATCTGTTAAAATTATGAAATGTTAGATTCTATTTCAAAATTAAACTGCTAAATATGAGTTAATTTTTATTTGTGTTTTTTATTTTCTTCTCAGCTATATTGTTTCTTCATATCATCAAACTTAATTGCATAGATTTTTTTTAAAAAAAGTGATGCTGTAAGTACTTTTGAAAGTCGTGTATTCATTCACGGTTCAAAAAAAAAAAAATTTAAAGTCAATTCCAATTAATTTTAAAGTTTTGGTTAATACTAATGAGCAGTTTTAGCATTATTTGAAAAACAAAAACGAAGTTTTTCATTCGGTGCTCTTCAAATAACTAGGGCTATTCAACAAGTAGGATCTTCAAATAAATCAAAATCTGTGACAGGATTTTGAAATTAGCAATTTTAAGTAGGCGAGTAGGCTACATTAATTTAAGTGGGGGATTTGCTACTACTGAAAATACATAACTTTATTGAAAAAAGCGAGATTTGAAAATAAATATTTTATATGGTACTTTTCATCAAAGACTAAGAAAATAATGATTGATGATAAACATAATAGGGGAGGAGAGGAGAAATGAAATAAAGGCAGACATATAATGGAAACTTGTTAGATAATAATAATAATAATATAATAATAATAATAATCTGACATAGTTTATCTAACAAGATATTCATTATCAAAAATAGCGTACACTAACAGATGTACCTTTTTATGACATAGAATAACAGATATACAAATAACGGACAGCAGATATACTGCTGATTACTTTCACTGTATATTTGATCGAAATATTCAGAATTTTTTGTCAGTTTTTCATTGTCTAATAAAAGGAGTTATCCCTAATTTAACTGTTGTTTGGATGTAAAACATAGCAAGAGTCAAGAGCAAGAGCAAGAGTCAGTTTCTAAATACATTCTAAGGGACATGTCCCCACATAAAAAATGTAAATGTAACAAAGGCCATTGGAAGAAAAAGATTAACGCTTGTAATTTTTCATACTATATAGTGAATAATGTTATTTTGAATACTGTAAAATAAAGTAAATACTGTGACTTTAAAAGAACGGTTTTTAATATATACATAAGGGAAAACAACCGAATTATTGAAGAATATTTCACTCATCTGGTTAGTAGTACTTGAAGCATTAATCAAGTATGAAACGAATCAAGGCCGTACCCAGGATTTTTTTTCGGAGGGGGTTTTACTAATTTTTTTTGAGGGGGGGGGCTTAAACAAAAAAACTAAAGAAACATACAAAATTTGGTTATGTCCATCTTTGTTACTTTTTTACGAGTCACCCAAACATTTCCGGAGGGAGGGGGGTTCAATCCCCCTACCCCCCCCCCCCCCCCCCCGGATACGGCCTTGAAATGAACGCCCATTAGACGGATTAGATATGTCTCCAAGAATGGCCCAGGTGGGCCAAATCTACACTTCAGAGCGAAAAACTTTAAGATATTTGATAAGATCGGTCAGAAACAAACCAAATAATTAAGTCAACATATCAAAAATATTAAAAAGAATTAAAAATAGAAGAATTTACAACGAAATTAAACACTGCTACAGATACTAACAACTCATTGCAGCACAAAGCAGCCTGAGACCAATACAGCTACACAAGCTCCTCCTTCATCCCAATATATTCAAATCCCTCCTTCTTATTCCCTCCAAGGAAGTTCCCATTTCACTTAAATTTTTCCTAATGAAATCTTCTTACGTCATGCGGGGACAACCAACCCATTCAGGGAACAGAGTTAATAAGAACACAAAGAGGAGAAAACAAAAATAATGGAATAAATAACAAGAGAGAGTGACACTAGCGAGATGGCTCATTAAATATTTCTGTAGTGATATAGGGGGCACAGGTTTTTAAGAAACTTAGTTAAGAGAAAAAATACAGAAAGAAAGTTCAAAATCAGTGAAACAAACTTTGCACAATAAGTCTTAAAAAAGGAATGATGATTTTTGTTGAAGCAGAATTAATAAGGTGAAAACTGAGTAGAGAAAGCAATTTTTGTAGGAGTAAAGCACAGTTTATAGAATTATCCAGTAAGTTCATCGCAGATCATTTCTGGTCTTCATTCTCGGTACGAACAAAAAGCTCCTCCCACTTCTTTCTGCATTAGCAGGTGTTAGTCTGTTTCCGATTGTTTCCAACAAAGTGCATTATTCGTAATAGCGGGTTTCCACTTGTTTCTGATTGTTTCGCGTCTGACTTGTCTACCCGTGAAAAGATCTGATGCCGCTTATGTTTCTATCTGCAAAAACGTTCTCTGGAGCACTCGCACCTTGGTCCGGGTTTTTATAATGGGTGAGATAGGGAAAGATCATACTGGATAATTATATAAACTGTGGAGTAAAGGGACTAAATATATAAAAAAAAACTTTAGCTCCATCGAAAATAGTTCTGAGCCACCCTTTTTTTACTGTCTCTATTTTGTCTCAAAACTCATTGTTGATACCAGGAGGCTAGATAGGACTGGTATACTCAAGGACAACCCTTACTGCATGTCTCTCTTCCTTAGTTCTGCCCTAAGGTAATGGACCATTATGAAGAAGTGAAATAATCATTTCTTACACCACTCTGAATAGGCTGGGCCAGCTTTGCCTCTCACAGAGAGCCATTTTTTACTTGGACCGGACCGGACTCGATTTCAGTCCGATCCAAATGAAACAATTGGTCAAAGTGATCAAAGACTTGGAAGCCTAATCAAACAGTTCGTGGTAACGAACTGTAAGTAAGGAGCGACCCGGCTCAACAGTAACCGGAACTCTAAAAAACGGGATTTTTATACCAATAGATACATAAAAAGAATAACATTTTAATATTGATTTCAAATATGTAAGTTTTATCAAGCTTAGTTCTACCCAAAAAAAGTTACGGGCCTGAGAAAATTTGGCTGATTTTCGAAAAAAGGGGGAAAGACCCCCTAAAAACTATAGTACCTTAATGGAAATTAAACCATCAGATTCAGCGTATCAGAGAACCCTACTGTAGAGGTTTCAAGCTCCTATCTGGAAAAATGTGGAATTTTGTATTTTTTGCCAGAAGAAAGATCACGGATGCGTGTTTATTTGTTTTTTGTTTTTCCCAGGGGTGATCGTATCGACCCAGTGATCCTAGAATATCGTGGGAGGGATCATTCGAACGGAAATTAAAAGTTCTACTGCCCTTTATAAGTGATAAAAAAATGGAGGGCAACTAAGCCCCCTCCTATGCTCATTTTTCCCCAACGTTACCCGATCAAAATTTTGAGATAGCCATTTTGTTCAGCATGGTCGAAAAAATTATAAATATGTCTTTTAGGATGACTTAATCCCCCAAAGTCCCCGGGGAGAGGGCTGAAAGTTTGAACTTTACCCAATGTTTACAGATAGTATTGGTAATTAGGAAGTATACAGACGTTTTCAAGGGGGATTTTTTCTGGTAGTGGGGGGTCGGTAGTTATGTGGGAGGATCTTTCCACGGAGGAAGTTTTCATGGGGGAAGGGACATTGCTATGAAGGGGGCGCCGGATTTCCCAGCATTATTTAAAAAAACGATCAGAAATTCAATAAAAAAATAAACAAGTTTTTCAACTAAAAGTAAGAAGCAACATCAAAACTTAAAACGAACAGAAATTATTAAGTATATGATTGGGTTCGCCCCCTAGTCAATACCTCGCTCTTTAAGCCAAAGATTCTTTAGTACTTTCATAAGAGCTATTTATTCTAATTAACGGCCTTTGTGATTAAGGGGTAATTTTTAAAGAATTGGAACAAAATTCGAACTTTAGCGTAAAGAGCGAGGTATTGACTAGGAGGCGAACCCCCTAATATACGTATTAAAAATATATGGATATAGAAATTCGTTATGTAAGTTAATTCGTAAGTTACGTATATTTATTACTAATAAAAACGTTCGTAAATAAAATTAAACAACTTTCGAGAAAAAATTTAACCAAAAAAAGTAAAATTAATATGCGCATTTTTTTTTAATTATTCATGTACGGTGAGCCAAAATCAAAACCTCAATTAATTCAAAAACATTCAAAAATTAAATTGAAAAAAAAAACAATTTTTTTTAACTGAAAGTAAGGAGCAACATTAAAACTTAAAACGAACAGAAATTATTCCGTATATGAAAGGGGCTGTCCCCTCCTCAACGCCTCGCTCTTTACGCTAAAGTTAGACTCATTCTCACAACTCTATTTTTAAACAAAATAAAAACATTAGCGTAAAGAGCGAGGTGTTGAGGAGGGGACAGCCCCTTTCATATACGGAATAATTTCTGTTCGTTTTAAGTTTTAATGTTGCTCCTTACTTTCAGTTAAAAAAAAACTTTTTTTTGTTCTAATTAGAGTAAAGAAAAGACAGATAGTCTCTGTGAGAGGCAAAGCTGGCATATTTTTTACAGATCACAGATCAGACAAAAACTGTAAAACAGTTGAATCTAGGACATCTAAATTATTTAAGGGCTTGAAGGAGGGGGAATGCAATGTTTACATGTTGCATAATATTAGTATTGTAACCTCATCCAAAATCATTTGAGATGGTAACACCCAGTAATTTTTTAACATTAAGCCACATTTAAGGGTGGATAGATGGGGTGAAAGAGGGGAGTTTTACGGAAAATAGTTGTTAAAATTGTTCATTTTAAGGATTATTCCTGATATCATCAGTAACAGCTTCATCTGATACCCAGTTCTGTTTCTCATTGGAGCTCAGTGATCTATGCAAATCTTTCTGTTTCTCGGGAAACATGTATGCAGCGAGGGGTCTTTGAAGCAGACCCAAAAGAAAGTTTTCCAAAAGGCCCTTACTTACAGAAAAAGACGAAACATCAAGAATATAGTCGGAATTCTAATTTCTTTAAGAGACTAAGAGCAAGAAATTTTGGGGAAGGGGGTGAATTAGGACCCGCACTCTCCCAATATCTCATTATTTTTAAGATTTTATCAATATTTTCCCATGTATATTCGCGTAGTTTGCCTATCTTAGACGTTTTATGGAATTTTTCGTGACAATCCACAAACGACCTTAAAAAAAACAACTTTCATCAAAAAGTTACTACAGAAAAGCTTTGACCTTTTTTAATTTCAAATAATTTAAGCTATGTTTCCTTGAAGATTTTTGAAGATTGTTTGGTGATCCTTGAAGATTGTTTCGTATGGTTAGGATGTTATATCAGATGTTACCCTATGGACGATACAAACAATATTAAACAAGATTTTTTTTTTACTCTTTTTACGTTTGACCATCGTCACGGATTTGTTCAAAAAACAACTATAAATAACAAAATAAACAACAACATTTCATAATATCCCCGTGACAATTCATAAACGGCATTAAAAAAAAAACAAACTTTCATCAAAAGGTTGCTACAGAAAAGCTTTGACCTCTTTCAATTTTAATCAATTTAACATAAGTTTCCTGTACTGTAGATAGTTTTGTATCTGTAGGACCTTATATCAGGTGATTCCTCACGGACAATACAGACAACATCACACACCATTTTTTTGGACTCTTTTTACGTTTGATCATCATCTCGGGTTTCTTTAAAAACAATTATAGTTTAACACTAGTTAGATTCGCACGATTTTTTTTTTGGGGGGGGGGGAGACAAATAATCTAAACACTATTTAGGGAGGGTAAATGATAAAAAAAAATTATGAGATAACTTAACAAAGAACTGCCAAGAAAATCAAGGAAATTTAGGAATTTTTTTTTGTCCCACTTTCTTTTAATCGTTTTTCTGATTGATAAAGACTTACAGGTTTAAAGCTGAAATATTTGGACTTCTATTAGTAAATGTTTTTAAAAAATCTCAACGTTCACTCACTGCCTTAATTACAATTTTTACTCTTTATTGTATTTTCTTTTCATTTGATTTACGCATTTATTTATCTTTAATAATATGATGTAATTACTATAATAAATGGAAAAACATAAGTTCAAACTACTTGGTGGTGGTAACATGCTCTATGTCTGGTGGTGGACAAGTAGATTGATCTTTGCCTGGATATAGTTGGCCCAGGGTTTGAACCCAGCTGCCATAGAGCAACAGAAGGTCAAGAAACATTGTTAATCAACGAATAAATTAAGCACTATAGTACTGTTATATTAATAGCTAGTAATAATTATATTAATAATTAAAAGTTTGCAACACAGGATTTCAATTTGTTAAGTTTCTTCGTGAAAGAAAAGTAACCAAGTGTAAAAAGTCAGGTCATTGTCAAACATACCTTTGAATTACGTTTAGAAATCCTTTCAAAGTCTAGTTTGTCAACGTTCCTTATAATGTCCTCCTCTTGAACATCATCGAGCCCACCAGATGTATAAATTGACCACCAAGGATCCCATGTTTTGTCTTGTGGATGTCTTTTTTCTCGATCAGGTCGGTTTCGGTACAAGTGCTCTTTGCTCAAAGAGTCTTTAATTGACTCTAACTGGTCAAGTTTGTAAGTATAATTCATCTGTAAGGGATCTTCACTGAAAGAAATTGAAGATCGCAGGTCTGAAGAACCATGGGCAATATCAAAGCTGTGCGGCTCATCCATTATAGCACGGCTGTATGGTTTTGCGGCCCGGTTACTAAGGCCCACATGCTTGTCATTATTAACCATTTCAGCTTGAAATTGGCTATAGTCTCTTAATTCAGTGTTTCCTTTTTTAAAATTATCAGTCATCTGGTCGAAAGGTACTTGGTTCTTTGTCCTGTAAGAATTTTTTGAAGGGTTGAAGCTATCTTCAGCATGGATTTCATCTGCCAAAGAAGTTCCAAAAAATATAGGATCATCAAAGTCGTGGTGACTCAGCTTGTGTGGGTTGGTTACCACAGCCTTGTTTTGTGGCTGTTTGGCCCAGCTACTCAAGCCCCCATTACTGTTAAATTCATCAGTCATTCCACCATCAAAGTAGTCAATCGGTTGAGTATTTTCTGGTTTAAAATCATCAGTCATTAACTCGAAAGGTGCTTGGTCCATTGTCCTGTAAGTATTTTCTGAAGAGCGGAAACTGTCTTTGGCATAGTTCTCATCTACAATTGAAGGCCAATAATCACCATAGTCGTGATGACTCAGTTCAAGTTGCTTGGTTACCATAGCCTGGCTGTGTGGCTGTTTAGCCCAGTTACTGAGGCCCCCATGACTATTAAATACACCAGTAACTCCATCATCATAGTGGCTATAATCAATCAGTTTAGTATTTTCTGGTTTTAGATCGTCAGTCGTTAAGTCGAAAGGTACTTGGTCCTCTGTCCTATAAGGATTTTTGGAAGAGTGGAAACAATTTTTGGCATAGTTTTCCTTTTGAGACGACGCCTCGATGAACATACGATCATTAAAGTCGCGATGACTGAAAAACACAGCACTGTTTGTGTCTTTATGTTTTGGAATGTACGATTTATAAGTAAAGGGTTCAAACAGCCTGATGTCTGGTCGACTATGAATATGTCTGAACCGAGTAATTCTTGATTCCTTAGGTTTGACATCAATATCATAACTTTCAACAAAGGGATTGCTGGTTTCAACATCTTTTCTTTTAAACCTTTCAAAATTTGTGGATGTTTCTATAACGAGGGGAGGATTTCTCTTTCTTTCTAATGCTTCCTTAAAAGAAGGTAAGATTTTTGGTTGATTGACATCTTCAACGGCTTCAGTCTTAGACGAAGCTAAAGTAAGGTCAGTTGGTCGTCGAATTCTTACAGTTCTTTCAGTCTGTGGTAAGTCACCGTTAAAGTCATACGATTTGATACCTATTTGTCGCAAAGGAAAGCTCCTACCTTCTACATCTACAGGACTAGGGAATCTAAAGTTTAAGTCGCGCGTTTCTACAACTTCATCGTTTACTTCTGCGATAGGCTGATTAGTCGTAGATCTAGGTCTGGCTATGAAGCGTCGCTTGGAGGAAGTGGGTGGTCTGATTCTTATTGGGCCAACGGATGTTCTTTCAACAACTAAAGGTTCGGCAGTAGTTGTAGTGGTTGTGGAAGAAAAACGTCGTCGTCCTGGGCCACGGATTAATTTTCTTCTTGTGGTTGTTGGCTCTGCTGTAGTTACAGTGGTGGCAGGTTGAGTTAAAGTAGTTGTTCTGGTAGTGGCTTCAATCTATAATAAAAATAAAACTCAACCTTTTATATTAAGGCATTTACAAGAACAATGGTGCCATTAAAGTTAAAGTAACCTCATTGATAAGGCTAATTTCAATCCTTAAATTTATTGTCTCAACTTTTAAATTACTTTCCAATTAAAATTAAACACTACCAGCAATTTTACTGGCTTAAGCCCCACATAATTGAGCCACGTGGGGCTTGAGATTAATTGACATTGGGCCAAAAAATTGGCAAACTCTTAGAAATTGATTTGATCGTGAGTTGAAATTTCTAAGCTAGAACAAACTCTTTGTGAAAACTATTATAGTTGAATTTCAAGGTAAAACCGAATGTCGCAATCAGTCAATCACTTAATCAATCAATTTATCGTCAATATACACAAAAACACGATTCATAGTTCTGGACCCACAAAAGGGTCTATGTCCTCAATATGTAGAGGGGAAAACAAGACAACTGAATCAGCATATATATATATATATATATATATATATATATATATATATATATATATATATATATATATATATATATATATATATATAATATATATATATATATATATATATATATATATATATATATATATATATATATATATATATATATATATATATATATATATATATATATATAAAATAAACGCTCAAATGAAAAACTGTCGCCCACCATTCAAATTGCCCAATCAAATGGGCTCGAGACTTGCGATTATTTAGTTTAACAGATTTTCGTCTTTTTTTTGTCGTTTTTCAGTTTATATCAATGTTTTCCTCCTAATATCTCTTTCCCTTGTCTCTTCCTTTTTCTTCTATCTGCTTATTTATCAGCCTAAATGATTTTTATGATTTTTAATATCTTCTTAGTTTGATGTGTTTCACACTGTATAAATAATTGTAGTAATATTTAAAGACAGAACTTTATTTATATTTTTATAAGACTTTGAGCACTGATTTTTCTTTGACGGTTATTAGCCCAAAAATTAGTTCTAGAGGGACAGAGTTAAGATTTAAAAAATAGATTTCTTATCCAAAAAGCATCATATGTTTTTTCCAAATTTTATAATTGTTTCCTCTTTGTATATTTTTTGTCGCCCAGTACGAAGGATTTAAGAATGTTCTCCTCAGTTTCCAACCATCGTTATTAACGACATCTATTTCCTCAGTGACACTACTTTAAGATCTCACTTGTACCTTGTATATATGGGAGTACTACCATACTATCCATATTATTGTATATATTTTCCTGAGGATGGAGATTAGGAACCAAGATCTCCTTATTCTGATACCTTTAAATTTCCTGAGTGCCATAATTAGCAAGCTACTAACCCATCCTTACATCCAAAGAGACCCAAATCGAAGAAGACTCGATTTCAGTTTTACTGCTAAATTTTGAAGAATTTTAGTTAATTGAGGGCATTATTGCTAAATTGCATTATTTGTGTCGGTTGTTAAAAAATTTGAGAATTTGACAGCTCGATAAGAAAAACAATTTATATTTTTTAAGAAACTTTAAGACATTTCCATATTTGTTCTTTCACTACTTCTCATGTAATTTCTCTAAACGGTTTTTAGACCCTTCTAAATCCCCATGACCCGAAATATTACATTCCAATGCACCCCAGTTTTCTTTCTTCTTTAACATTGACTTCTGTTTCCCCAGTGGAACAGTTTTTGCAAGCAACCACCTAACTTGTACCTTATATATAAGAAGGTAATATCATACTATCAAGAGCGTATCCTGCATTTTTGCGGGGGGGGGGGAGTTTAATTCTTTTGAAATACATCACAAATTTGCTTATATACATTTTTGTCACGTTTTTACGAGTTGTGGAAAAAGTTCGGGGGGAGGGGGGTAGCTCCCCTAATACTTAGTAGCAAAGGACTAAGTAGACTAACCAGCGGGCTAAGATTGCTTAGCCAGCATTCTAAGTTTCAAACTGTCAAGGTCTGCGCCATCTCATCAAAGAACTGAAGGCACATTGAATTTGGTAGAAATAAAGAAATAAAAAATTCTTCTAAAAACATCGCGTTAAGTTAAAAGTGATACTTGAAAGTATGGGGAGGGGTCAGAAAAGAACAGCAATATTTTAGAAATAATATATATAAATGTACATCCCTAAAGCAAGGATATGTCCTGTCCCCTTTTCTCTTCATACTGGTGATAGACTACATCCTCCACGGATGCACAAATTACGGAATCCCAATCAGAAACGAAAAGAGGATTGCAGCTATAGAATTGCATCAAAAACTAAAAGTATAGCTGTCACGGGATCCCCCCTCAACATAGAGTGTCTCAATGAGGATATAGAAAAGGTTGTCCAGTTTAAATATCTGGGAAGCACAATAGAGAACACAAAGACAATAGACAAAGAGATCCATACTCGTATCGGGCAGGCTAGTGGCTCGTTTACCAGACTTAAACAGATTTGGCGCTCACAGAAGTTCTCAAACCGACTAAAGCTTCGAGTTTTCAACAGTAATGTCCTCCTAGTTATGCTTTATGGAAGCGAATTCTGGGAGTTAAATCAGTAGCAAAGGAAGAGACTCCAAGCCTTTGAGAATAATTGTCTTCGAAGAATCCTCAACATAAACTGAACACAACACGTCTCGAACCGGACGATGCGCCAAATTACTGGGCAATCCCTAGTCGTCGACAGGATCAGGACCCAAAGGTAGAAATACTTGGGAAATGTTTTACGAATGAAAGATTACCGAACACCGAAGTCCATCCTCTAGTGGCAACCAGCAGGAACGTGGGAAAGGGGAAAACCCCAAAAACACACTACGCATAACATACCAGAGGGATCTTCTCAGCGCGAATACGTCCATACAACCTCATTGGGAAGACGTTATGGAATCTGCCCATTTGAGGTACGACTGGCGTCTCTTTTTTGATGTCCTGGGTGCCTCCAGAGACACAGGAGGATGTAAGGTCTAAGGTAAGGATATATAAATGTAACCACATATACATATTTTCCTAGATTTTTGCGATCAAATTTAACTTCATAGCAGATAGAGGGAGATACAAATGAGAAACGTATAGTTACCTCCACTTCAGCTTCTTCACTAGAAATATCTGTGATAACAGATGGCCTCCTTTGCAAGTTCACACTTTTCGGTGTCGCTTTTATGGATACAATATCATCTTCATAATATTCATAACTATCAAAAAAATCATCTTTTGGAGATACTGGTAGTTCATCTTCTTCTCTAAAATCAGTTTCTAATTCTTCTGAGTTCTGAGATATGAATTGCTCAATAATTGGAGTTGTTGATGGTTCCTCTGAGGTTGAAGACGGTATTGGCCGACTAAAAAACAAATGTCATTATCCCTATTGTACTATCGATGATAGTGATACAATCTTGACGCATTCTCTTCAATCCTACTCCCTCTGACATGTACTGTTCTGGCATCATTTTCATCATTATCACTACACAACGCCATACCTCCACACGCCATTATCACTACACAACGCCATACCTCCAAACGCCATTATCACTACACAACGCCATACAAACACGTTAGGTGAACCTAATGCATTTTCCTGTATATTCTGTGTTGTCAGCCTCAAGTCCTGTTTTCATTTGGCAAATTACGGAAAAAGCAACAACAAAATCAGCCAATTGAAAACCCTATTTTCCTATGCTGCGTCGATAAAAACATTTTCTGGCATTTTCAATGGTCATGCACATAATGCACTTTTGTCCACAAATCTCTGCCGAAACATGGGAAAAAGGAAATATAATAAATGATATAAATAAAGAAGATTGGTAAGAGCGGTCCTAAAATTATATGAACATATAAGTGATCAAAGTTTGCCAAACAAGGTATCAATTAAATTAAATTAATACATTCATTATTAATTAATTAACGTTCAACGTTCTGTTCTGGCCGTAAAATGCCAAATGAGAACAGGACTCTACCTGACCTTATTTTGAATGGTGATGTTCATTGTATTGAAATAGTGTTTTTTTAATATGTATCTAATGGAATTAAAATGTAAAATTAATGGTACTACAGGCTATTCCATAGGCTGTTCTTTTGCTGAAATAAATAAGACCTTGGAACCATTTGTAATAATTTAAGAATTTTACATAGCCTTGTTAGAACAGCATATTTTTCGAAAAAATGTTACTTTTGACGATATTCAAAGCAGATCTTTTTATTCTGTATTTTATTGTTCGTTGTCCGTTGAGAGTAGTCGTTAGTTATATAGCCAAAACATTCTCATTTTTGGCGGGAAAAGTCCACATTTCTTAAGATGATCAGGTAACTTCATAGGCAGAAGAGCTCAGTATTATGTTACTTACTTAATCGATCGGTTGACAATATTGTCATTGACAGTATGTCCAATATTAATGATTTTAATTAAAATTTAGAAAACCAAAACATATAAGAGACTGAAAATTATCTCTGACCTATTTTTCTATCACGATTAGTCAACTCAGATCTAGCTGTGTTGCATTTAGGTAGTATATTTAACTGGAACCCGGAATTACGGGGGGGGGGGTTGTAGGTAAAAAAAAAGTCCTGTTTGGATTAAAAAAAAAGAATTATAACTAATCTGTCCTTTCCTTTTGCTAAAAAGCAGAGCCGGACTTACAAAGCCCCCCTCCCGACTTTAATATAAGCAAAAAGAGCCAAATAAATGGGTAATTTCCCAGCCGCAGCCCCCCAGGTCATGGCACCCGAAACAACAACCCCAGCTACCCCCCCCCCCTCTCCTAGGAACGGCTCTGGCTAGAAGGCTAGACTAATATCTTTCAGGTAAAAAGAAGTCATCGTCAAGAGGTATTAATTTATTTTTTTAATTAATTGATTAATAATTAATTAACTAATAATTAATTAATTAAAATTAATTGATTAATAATTAATTTAATTGATACGTTGTTTGGTAAAATTTGATCACTTATATGTTCATATAATTTTAGGACCGCTCCTACCAATCTTCTTTATTTATATCATTTATTATATTTCCTTTTTCCCATGTTTCGGTAGAGATTTGTGGACAAAAGTGCATTATGTGCATGACCACTCCCCCAGGACAGTCAATGTTTTACAATCCTTATAAACTGGTTTGCATTTTAATAACGGTATATACATTTAATTTATTATTATAATTTTGTTTATTACTTTGTTTAATATAATTTATATAATTTATTATACTGCATTATGTTTATTTTATCAATTGATGGGTAATTTTTTAATATCATAATCAAAAATTTAAGTACATACACATATTTTTACGAGTTTTGAGAGCCTCCTGCCTTGTGAATATACCTTTACCCCCTAGTTCACTTTTCTGGATATTTCGATCCAGATCAAGTTCATAACAAATAGAAGGGGATACAAAACAATTACATACTGTTATCTACGTTGATATTTTACACTTATGCTGTTATTTTGTACCAACAACAATATTTTGTTAATTGTTGTTTTTTATGTTTTATTCTTGAATGTTGTCTTGTTTCTGTCTTGTATTTTTGAAAATATATATTTTATTTTATTATGAAGGGTATACAATTATGGGATTTAGTTTGTTTTTGTTTTGGAAGATATTTGATTCGCTTTAAATCAAGTTGTAATTGTTTGTTGGTTGGTGAGTGTGACCCCACAGTATGGATATGGTATGTAGTTGGTGCTCCCGTATCAGGATTATTATTACATTATATTTTACTTGGTTTTTAATTATTTATATTTTTTCTCTCTTTTTTTCTCTTTCTTATATTAGTGAATCTAAATGATGTTGTATGTATCCGTTTTTTCTGATTCACCTCACGTCAACCGTTTGGCATTTGGTGAATCATATTGATTTTTGAATGTAGAATGTTATTATTCTTAAACAAATACATTGAAATTTAATTAAATTCAATAAACATTGTCGATTCGAAAAAAAAATTCAAAGTGCTTTCATAAATGAATTACACAATAAATAAAATGTAAATTATCCAATAGTAAAAATAATAATAATAACAACCTGAACTTGAATCACTTACTTCCTTCTGATTGTTTGATACTGTCGAGGCTTGGCATCAATGGTGTCATGTTGATTAAAAGTTGGGTCAAAATCAGTTTTTTCCAATATTTCCTTTGGAACAGAGCCACCTACTGGACCTCTTCGAGAATTACTTGCACTTTAAAAGAAGAAAAAGTAAAGAATAGGAGCTTTGTTTGCAATTATTACTAAATTACTAAATTACTACAATTATTGCTAAATTATTACTAAATATAGCCTTTTTATTGTCATACCCCCGCTAACAATGTGTAGGCACCTGTGCAGGATGGAGGGGGAGGGGGTTAGGACCTATATCTCCTTTCTAAGTCTAAATATTTCTACATTTTTATTTTTATGCTTTTTATATTATTCTCCCCGCTGTGATATATTGTTTCGAAGGCCAGACCAGGCATATTCTCAGGAAGTTACAATTATTTAATTGGTATGTCATGGATTTCTAAGGATAAGTATTTCTCGGATTGTTTTTGGGGAGGAGGGATAGAAAATAATTAATGTTTATTTATAATTTGAATAAGAAGTACCCATATATCTCTCTGAACAATCTTGGAATTGGAGGGGGGGAGAGCTCTTCCTCCTCCCTATATACGTGCCCGATTGATATGCTGCGTAAAAATTTGAAGTACTTAATTAGATTTTCCTTAAAAAATTGACATAAAAGGTTAAAAACTTCCCTATAATAGCAAACAATAACAGAGACCCTGGGATCGGTCAACCATAATAAAGTCAAGGACATTATTTAATACTACTACTACTGCTAATAACTCACCGCAGCACCAAGCTGCTTGAGGCCAACACAGCTACGAAAGCTCCTCCTCCATCCTAATCTATTCAAAGCTTCCCTCTTTACACCCTCTAAGGAAGTTCCCATTTCCCTTAAATCTTTCTTTACAACATCCTCCTACACCAACCGCGGACAACCTGCTTTCCGTTTAGCCCTAGATGGATGGCCGAAAAATGACAATCTTCGGTAAAAAAAATAGTTTCTTATATTTATTAGGTATATTCAATTGAAAAGGAAAAACGAAAGAATTCAAAAGGAAAGCATGATCATTGGTTGTGGAAACCTTTCAAAACTGAAGTACATCCTTCAACAAAATTAGACGTTGAAAGTATGGTTAATTGGGTCGTTCAAGCGTCGTTCCAGCCATTGAGGCTTGTCAAAGAATGGGCTCTCAGTCTTTAAAAATGGGTTGGAAAGTCTATAAAAGTCTATATAAGTCTATATAAGCCTATATAAGTCTATATAAAGTCTATATAAGCGTCGTTCCAGCCATTGAGGCTTGTCAAAGAATGGGCTCTCTGTCTTTAAAAATGGGTTGGAAAGTCTATAAAAGTCTATATAAGTCTATATAAGCCTATATAAGTCTATATAAAGTCTATATAAGCGTCGTTCCAGCCATTGAGGCTTGTCAAAGAATGGGCTCTCTGTCTTTAAAAATGGGTTGGAAAGTCTTTAAAAGTCTATATAAGTCTATATAAGCCTATATAAGTCTATATAAAGTCTATATAAGCGTCGTTCCAGCCATTGAGGCTTGTCAAAGAATGGGCTCTCTGTCTTTAAAAATGAGTTGGAAAGTCTATAAAAGTCTATATAAGTCTATATAAGCCTATATAAGTCTATATAAGCCTATATAAGCGTCGTTCCAGCCATTGAGGCTTGTCAAAGAATGGGCTCTCTGTCTTTAAAAATGGGTTGGAAAGTCTATAAAAGTCTATATAAGCCTATATAAGTCTATATAAGTCTATATAAAGTCTATATAAGCGTCGTTCCAGCCATTGAGGCTTGTCAAAGAATGGGCTCTCTGTCTTTAAAAATGGGTTGGAAAGTCTATAAAAGTCTATATAAGCCTATATAAGTCTATATAAGCCTATATAAGTCTATATAAGCCTATATAAGTCTATATAAGTCTATATAAAGTCTATATAAGCGTCGTTCCAGCCATTGAGGCTTGTCAAAGAATGGGCTCTCTGTCTTTAAAAATGGGTTGGAAAGTCTTTAAAAGTCTATATAAGTCTATATAAGCCTATATAAGTCTATATAAAGTCTATATAAGCGTCGTTCCAGCCATTGAGGCTTGTCAAAGAATGGGCTCTCTGTCTTTAAAAATGGGTTGGAAAGTCCTATAAAAGTAGTGAGTCGCATCACAAGATGCCTGAGCTGACAAACTGGTCAGCCCAAACTACTGGAATGTTGCCGAGGTCAAGAATGTTGGACCCAAAATTCCACAAAATAGAGCCAAAATTGAAGGAACTGCAACTAAGAATTCCAAGAAATGTCAAGAATGTGCAAAATGGAGCCGAGATTGCATGAAAAGTAACCAAGATTCCCAGTAAAAATAATCTTACACAAAAATAAAAAAAAATGCGAGAAACTGCCAGAAACTGCGAATATTGAGTCAAAAACTGCAAGCATTGTCACCAATAATTCCACGAAATTCCACAGAGAATGGACAACATGGATCCAAGAAAGTATCTTGGCTATTTGACATAACTCATTATTTTTGTGCAATATGAATTGTCGTTCTATTTTTTTTTAAAAAAAGGAAAGGATTTGCAAAATATGATGGCAAGGAACCGTAAGTTGTGTGTTTTTACTTTCAACCAATTAGAGCCTGAGATTAATAAAACCAAAGCCCAAGTTGGTCTCCAAAAAAAGAGTCAATGCCATCTTACATTTTGGGTAGAACTTAAAGCAGTACACTTTTTTAATCAGCCATATTCCAGTTCAGAGTCACCGCATAGACTAATTCCCATTATTCCTCTTTTGCTCACCATGATTAATGGGTAAGTAACTTGAGATCATTACTCCAGGAGCTAAAAGCCTTCTGAGCAATTGGAATTAATCCCTGTCCTGAAGGTCATACGAATGCAAATCCAGCATGTTAACCGCTAGGGTAGGACCCAAGTTCAAAAGAATATGTTACCCCTCCTCAATTCTTAGTTTAAAGAACATTTCACCAAATAGAAAAATAGCTCTATTTATAGATATTTTTTGAGCCCTAAATCAGGTCTAACGAAGTTTAGCTAGGAAAGAAGAAGCACTGTCCCTGCAGAATAATCCTTGCCAACCTTAAATTAAAATCCTCAGAAGCGTACTTAAGGCAGAGATTCAATAGAAAACGACGTGTGTCAAAGAGGAGGACGAAAGGATTTTTTATTAGGAGGTGCTGGGGATAAGGAGATGGGACTTAGCTGGATTTTACGCAGTTTTCCTACTGCTCAAACGATTTTCTCCAGCCGAAAAATGTAACGATTTATCAAAGATCTGATAGGAGTCAAACTCTTTGTATACATTAAATAACTGGACGTTTAAGGGAAGGTCTTTTCATGAGATTCGTCTAAAGATCCTACCTCCCTCCCTTTGCTGAACAATTGATACATTGTGGTCTAAAATATGGTTTTTCATGTTGTGGCCGAAGTTTTCCAGAACAGAGTAAACTGAGATCCTCGGCTACTTTATCTGCAATACCGGCTCCATTTGGTGCATTCTCAGTGACAATGCTTGGAGTTCTTGGTTGCTATTCCTGTATTCTGGGCTCCGTTTTTGCAAATCTCGGCAAAACTTTCGCTCTGTATATATTTAGTTTAACTATTTTTTTTTTAATTTGACATTTTAATAAACATTGGTATTAGAAGGGCAATATTTTTAATTCATTTTTTATCTTTTTTACTGAGCATCATTTTTTTACACATGTATTCAAATAAGCATTTGAATTAGCCTTTCTAGGAAAGCTTTACCAATATTGCTTTCAATCAGAAATAGCAGCTGTAATAAGCCAAATTACAAATTGCTATTCTGCGGTAAAATTGACCTCAGACTTTAAAAGAAGAAGGTGAAACTTTAATTAAAAAACTATAAAAATCTGAAAATATTTATTTTAAGAACAATTTTGTTCTTAAAATCCAAACGGCAATTTTGACATTTTTACTTTGGCACATTCATGTCACATGCTCGTTTCTACTTGACAAATTTCACATCTTCTATAAGAAATTCATCAGAAGAAATAAAATATGAAAAATATTCAAATTGTAATAATAACTTATGACTTCATAAATATTATAAGTTAAATATAAATAAATAAATTTAAACATCTTTTTATATTCTTGCACTTGAAGTATAACTAGGCGTTTTCCCACTTCACCAGGCTTCTGAAATTCAGATATTTCCTGGGAATCTGTTTAATCGTAAGCTCCTACGATTCGCAGCATTAATGTAATATAGCTCCCAATGTAATATATATATATATATATATATATATATATATATATATATATATATATATATATATATATATATATATATATATATATATATATATATATATATATATATATATATATATATATATATATATATATATAATGTATATTTTACCTAAGTAATTGGCTATACCGGTAAGACAGAATGGCATAGATTAGTAAGCATAAATATAACAATTCATCAAAAAGAAATACCTGGCTGTTGTATCAAGGAATTTTTTGAGAGATTCTCGCTGTTCCTTCGATATCTCAGGATCTGAAGACGATACTTTGGATTTAGCTAATAATTGCCTAACTCTTGAAACACCCCTGAAATGAAATTAATTTAATTCATTTCGTTGTTTGACAAAAAACAAAAGTTTTTGCCTAACAATTTGGACGAAACTAAATCATTCATTTATATTTTTGTTGCTGAAAGTATTAGTTTCTATGTGTGAAAGTATAAAAAACAATGAACAACGCATTTTGCCTCTACACCCATCCGAGATCTGTTCAGATATGAAATTTGCCATTTTCTAAGATGCTTCTTTTGGCTCTTTCAAAATTATGTATTTTCTAAGTGCCACATTTTCGTGTTTGTCGTAATGTCGTGTTTCGTAATGTCAAACTAAGAAACCGAAATCAGTGATTCTATGGAGGTGATAGCTTTTCCTCAGCAATATCTCAATCTCAGTCATTTGGTGTCCCATAATGTTCTAGTTTGGGTCCACTGTTATTTCTTATTTGTGTGAACAATATCAGTAACAGTGTCATAGATATTGTCCTTAACATATTTTTCGATGACGACACGGATTGCAATATCAGCAGCCCCTACTCTAGATCTTTAAAGCTCATGTTGGAATCAGCACTGAGGTGGCAAGGGCGGATCCAGGATTTTTTAGGGGGGGGGGGTGAAAAATAGGTTGATCCGATAAACTTGCGTTAGGAGCAAGTTTAATTAACGCAAACTTGCGTTAATTAAGTAGATTACACTACTTTAGCGGAGGGGACACCCCCTCGCCCCTACTCTGGATCCGGCACTGGGAGGAGGCTTATCTTATGGATTTAGAGAAATCAAATGTCTATTAATTGTGCTAAGACAAGATTCATCGTCTTCTCTCGTACTGGCAGAACAGCACCGGTAGTTATGTTGATTAATGTTCGAAGCCTGCCCGTAGAAATTGATATATTTGATAATATTAAATATCTTGGGACAATAATTGATTCAAATTTACCATTAAAAGCCATGCAGTTTATCTTCGAATGAAACTGTCAAGAAATATGGAAAGATGACTATCTGAAATTTATTCTGCCGTTTTTAGCCCAAAAATCTCTTTACCATTCTCTATTACATTCATAGTCACACATAAATTACTGTCCAATTATTTTTCCGAATACTTTTAAAACTCATATTCTTCCCCTTTAAAGGCAGCAAAGTAAAGATCTGCGTATATTGAAAAATTGCCTGCCTTGCCGTATTCTTACCCAAGTAAATCGTCAACGAAAAATATGAATCAAATATTAAATATTCTTCCACTGGATCTTTTCCCTTCTTTCGATTCTGTTTTTTACATGATAAAAAAACAAGTTTTTTTTTACTGAAAGTAAGGAGCGACATTAACACTTAAAACGAACAGAAATTATTCCGTATATGAAAGAGGCTGTCCCCTCCTCAACGCCCCGCTCTTTACGCAAATTTTTTTTATTCCCTTTTATATACGGAATAATTTCTGTTCGATTTAAGTTTTAATGTCGCTCCTTACTTTCAGTAAAAATTAACTTTTTTTTCATTTAATTTCAGAACGTTTTTGAATTAATGCAGGTTTTGAAGATTGCTCACCGCACATGAATAATTAAAACGAAATTTGCATATTAATTTTACCTTTTTTTAAACTAATAATAAGTTTATAGTAACTTAAGTCCGATTTTTGTTCCAGTTATTTAAGAATGGCTCCTGAATCACAAAGGCTGTTCAATTGGAATTAATTAAAAAACTTTTTCCACAAAATAAGTTTTTCAAAGAAAAGTAAAGAACTCCATTAAACAAAAAATGAGCAAAAATAAAAACAAATAATCTACCAAGCGTGAAACTTCCACAAATCAGCATCGATAAATAAATGAAACCCAAAACGAAGAGAAATTACAATAAATAACCGAGTCAAACTCAAAACAAGCAGAAATTAACGTAAGTTGGGTTCAAAACCCCTATGCCTTCTAAAGGCCAGAACATAATTTGCACTTTACTGAAAAAAATATAAATTTTTTACTTTTATAACTTTAATAAATCAAATAATATTAACATTTTGATTACCAAATATCAGTATATGTATATTAAACTGATAATACACATTCATTTGTATTTTTTTCAGTAAAGTGCAAATTATGTTCTGGCCTTGGGAAGGCATAGGGGTTTTGAGCCCAACTTATGTTAATTTCTGCTCGTTTTGAGTTTGACTCGGTTAGAAGGACAACGCCTTCTATAGAAACTTTATATGCCCCCAGGACATAACTTACAACCCTTGCGCTGAAGGCTGTGGGGGAGTGTCCTCCTCAAAAACATAATTTCTATCTGGAAATCAACTACGCTGAACAAAGTGGGTATCTCAAAACTTTGATTGGATGTGTTTCAGGAAATGATAGGCGTGGAAGGGGTGTTAGTTGCCTTCCAATATCTTTCGAGTATTAAAAAGGGCACAAGCCACTCCAATTTCCAACTGAATGAGCCCTTTTCGAAGTTTCTACGACAACTTCTTCGATACGAAGTGCCCTGCTCTAAAGGAAAAAATAATAAATGATGCATTGTGCCAACATCGTTCTTATATGCCCTCTGTGCATAACTTAAAACCCTTACCCCGAGGGTTGCGGGGGAGTGTCCTCCTCAAAAACATATTTTCTATTTGGAAGTCAACTACGCTGAACAAAATGGCTATCTCAAAATTTTGATTGGATGTGTTTGGGGGAATGATGGGCGTGGGGGGGGGCTAGTTGCCCTTCCAATCACTTTTGACTATTAAAAAGGGCACTAGCCACTCCAATTTCCAATTGAATTAGCCCTTTTCAAAGTTTCTATGACAACTCCTTCGATACGAAGTGCCCGGGTATGGAGGAAAAAAAAATATTGTGTTCATATCGTTCTTTACTTAGGCTGCGTTATCGCCCTGCCTATGATAACAACCTCTTTTAAAATTAAAAAAAAAACTTTAGTGTAAGAGCGAGCTATTGAGGAAAGGCTATCCCCCTTATATACGTAATATTTTCTGTTCGTTTTAAGTTTTAATGTTGCTCCTTACTTTCAGCTGAAAAAACTTGCTTTTTTTAATTTAATTTCTGATCGTCTTTTAAATAATGCTGGAAAATCTGGCGCCCCGTTAATGGAAAAATCCCTTCCCCCATGAAAAATTCCTCCATGGAAAGATCCTACCACGTAACCTTCTCCCTCAATCCCCTCCCCACCAGAAAAAATCCCCCCTGAAAACGTCTGTATATTTTCAAATAATCAATACTATGTGTAAACCACAGTTTATATAATTATCCAGTATGATCTTTCCCTATCTCACCCATTATAAAAACCCGGACCAAGGTGCGAGTGCTCCAGAGAACGTTTTTGCAGATAGAAATATAGGCGGCATCAGATCTTTTCACGGGTAGACAAGTCAGACTGTGATCTAATCGGAAACAAGTGGAAACCCGCTATTACGAATAATGCACTTTGTTGGAAACAATCGGAAACAGACTAACCCGCTAATGCAGAAAGAAGTGGGAGGAGCTTTTTGTTCGTACCGAGAATGAAGACCAGAAATGATCTGCGATAAACTTACTGGATAATTCTATAAACTGTGGTGTAAACAATGGGCAAAGTTCACAACTTGCAGTCCTTCCCCGTGGACTGTGGGGATTACGTTATCCTCAAAGGAAACAGTTAATAGATTTTTCGACTATACTGAACAAAGTGGTTATCTCAAAATTTCGATCGGGGGACTTTGGGAAAAAATGAGCGTGGGAGGGGGCCTACCTGCCCTCCAATTTTTGGGTCACTTGAAAAGGGCGCTAGATCTTTTTATTTCCGTTCGAAAGAGCCCTCTCGTTATATTCTAGGGCGACTGGGTCGATATGATCACCCCTGGGAAGAAAAAAAAAAAAAAAAAAAACAAATAAACACGCATCCGTGATCTTTCTTCTGGGAAAAATTCAAAATTTCTCATTTTTGCAGATAGGAGCTTTAAACTTCTACAGTAGAGTTCTCTGACACGCTGAATCTGATGGTGTGATTTTCATTAAGATTATATGGCTTTTAGGGGGTGTTTCCCCCTTTTGTCGAAAATAAAACAAATATACTCAGGCTCGTAAATTTTGATGGGTAAGACTGAACTTGACGAAACTTATATATTTGAAATCAGCATAAAAGTGCCATTCTTTTGATGCATATATTGGTATCAAAATTCCGTTTTTTAGAATTTTGGTTACTATTAAGCCGGGTCGCTCCTTAATTACAGTACGTTACCACGAACTGTTTGAAAAAAAATATGTTCAACGTCTTTTACCTGATTATTTTTATTTGCGAAATATGTTTTTTCAGGATGATAATCCGATTTTACATGCTTATTTGAACCGAGGCAGGAACTATAGTTCGTCATCCTTTAATAAAATCTGAAAAGTCCTGTTTTTCACCACAGCATAGCGTTATATATAATTGGAATAAATTTCGCAGTTTCGTAGATTTAATTAAATCCCAGGTTAATAAAAAAATTAGGTTAAAGAGTCTTTTGATTAGTAACCATTAATTTACACTGAATTCTGGGGTGGAGCCTCCTCATTTTACTTTATTTTTATTGGGTTATTTTGAATTTATTGGGCGTTTCCTTCTTTTTTTACCACGTGGAGAGTTGAAGGGCCATCTTTTTATTCCGGTGTTTGGAGATGGTGTTATTTATTTATTGTTGAGTGTATAACCCACACACGAGTTAACCTCACCGCGGGTCATTAATTTGATCGTTTTGTGATTTTTTTTTACTGATTATTAAAGAACTTGAAATTTTTGAATCATGAAAATAAATAAGCAAATCCAATTCCTTAAATTTGACAATTTGACAACAAATTTGACAACCGTAAAACTTCCAACATAACATAAAGAGGATATTGATTCCCAAAGATAATCTTCAAAAGAAAGCTAGACCTACTTAAGATGTTTCGTCTCAAGTATTTTTAGTTCTTTTGCTGATTTTTTACTCAAGATTGTTTTTTTTTTTTTTAATTCTGACACCTAGTACTATCAAAAATCACATTGAAGCAAACATATGAAAATAATAAATAATGTCCTTTTTCAGTCATATGTTGTTTTTACTGTATTTTTTTTTCTTCTTTTGCTGTTGGTAGTCTATGTGTGAATTAGTTGGAGCATTGGATAAAAATAATAAAAATTATAAAATGTCAAAATGTGAAACGTAGCCAACACAACTAAAGCTTGAATATTTCTAGTGACCATTCATTGAAATTCGAGTAATCCAAGTTTTTTATATGTCCTGAATTATGGTTTGGCAACAATTTGCTCCACAAACAATTTGTTTTTTTTGTTATTTTCGTTGTTTAAAAATTATAATTAAAATTAAAAGCTATATAAAATTATTCTACCTCATAAACTTTAAAGTGAAAAGAGTATAAAAAATGATAATGAATAAAGAACATGAATAAGCAGAATTAGAAAAAGAATAGGAAAAAAAAATAAAAAAATAAATAAAGGAGTACGAATAATGTGAAATGAATGAATGAATATTCGATTTAATTAAATCGAAGTTTCTACGACAACTTCTTCGATACGAAGTGCCCTGCTCTAAAGGAAAAAAAATAATAAATGATACATTGTGCCAACGTCGTTCTTATATGCCTTCTGTGCATAACTTAAAACTCTTGTCCCGAGGGTTGTGGGGGAGTGTCCTCCTCAAAAACATATTTTCTATCTGGAAATCAACTAGGCCTACGCTGAAGAAAATGGCTATCTCAAAATTTTGATTGGATGTGTTTGGAGGAATGATGGGTGTTTGGGGGGGGGGGCTAGTTGCCTTACAATCAATTTTGACTATTAAAAAGGGCACTAGCTCTTTGACTTACCAATCGAATGAGCCTTTTTTGAAGTTTCTACGACAACACCTTCTATAAAAAACCTTATATGCCCCCAGGGCATAACTTAAAAACCCTTGCCCCGAGGGTTGTGGGGGAGTCTCTTCCTCAAAAACATATTTTCTATCTGGAAATCAACTACGCTGAACAAAATGGCTATCTCAAAATTTTCATTGGATGTGTTTGGGGGAATGATGAGCGTAGGGAGGGGGGGGGCTAGTTGCCCTCCAATCACTTTTGACTATAAAAAAGGGCACTAGCCACTCCAATTTCCAATTGAATGAGCCCTTTTCGAAGTTTTTACGACAACTCCTTCGATACGAAGTGCCCGGGTATGGAGGAAAAAAAAATATTGTGCCCACATCGTTCTTTACTTAGGCAGCGCTATTGCGCTGCCTATGATAACAACCTCTTTTAAAATTTAAAAAAAAACTTTAGTGTAAGAGCGAGCTATTGAGGAAAGGCCACTCCCCTTATACACGTAATATTTTCGGTTCGTTTTAAGTTTTAATGTTGCTCCTTACTTTCAGCTGAAAAAACCTGTCCTGCCCTCCAATTTTTTGGGTCACTTGAAAAGGGCGCTAGATCTTTTTATTTCCGTTCGAAAGAGCCCTCTCGTCGAATTTCTAGGGCGACTGGTTCGATATGATCACCCCTGGGAGGAAAAAAAAAAAGAAAAAAAAAAAAAAAAAAAAAAAAAAAAAAAAAAAAAAAAAAAAAAAAAAAAAAAAAGAAAAAAAAGACGCATCCGTGATCTTTCTTCTGGGAAAAATTCAAAATTTCTCATTTTTGCCGATAGGAGCTTTAAACTTCTACAGTAGGGTTCTCTGACACGCTGAATCTGATGGTGCGATTTTCATTAAGATTATATGACTTTTAGGGGGTGTTTTCCCCTTTAGTCGAAAATAAGACAAATATTCTCAGGCTCGTAAATTTTGATGGGTAAGACTCAACTTGACAAAACTTATATATTTGAAATCAGCATAAAAGTACCATTCTTTTGATGCATCTATTGGTATCAAAATTCCGTTTTTTAGAATTTTGATTACTATTGAGCCGGGTCGCTCCTTAATTACAGTACGTTACCACGAACTGTTTGAAAAAAATATGTTCAACGTCTTTTACCTGATTATTTTTATTTGCGAAATATATTTTTTCAGGATGATAATCCGATTTTACATGCTTATTTGAACCGAGGCAGGAACTATAGTTCGTCATCCTTTAATAAAATCTGAAAAGTCCTGTTTTTCACCACAGCATAGCGTTATATATAATTGGAATAAATTTCGCAGTTTCGTAGATTTAATTAAATCCCAGGTTAATAATAAAATTAGATTAAAAGAGTCTTTTAATTAGCAACCATTAATTTATATTGAATTCTGGGGTGGAGCCTCCTCATTTTACTTTATTTTTATTGGGTTATTTTGAATTTATTGGGCGTTTCGTTCTTTTTTTACCGCGTGGAGAGTTGAAGGGCCATGTTTTTATTCCGGTATTTGGAGATGGTGTTATTTATTTATTGTTGAGTGTATAACCCACACACGAGTTAAACTCACCGCGGGTCATTAATTTGATAGTTTTGTGATTTTTTTTTATTGATTATTAAAGAACTTGAACTTTTTGAATCATGAAAATAAATAGGCAAATCCAATTTCTTAAATTTGACAATTTGACAACTTAAATTTGACAACCGTAAAACTTCCAACATAACATAAAGAGGATATTGATTCCCAAAGATAATCTTCAAAAGAAAGCTAGACCTACTTAAGATGTTTCGTCTCAAGTATTTTTAGTTCTTTTGCTGATTTTTTACTCAAGATTGTTTTTTTTTTTTAAATTCTGACACCTAGGACTATCAAAAATCACATTGAAGCAAACATATGACAATAATAAATAATGTCCTTTTTCAGTCATATGTTGTTTTTACTGTATTTTTTTTTCTTCTTTTGCTGTTGGTAGTCTGTGCGTGGATCAGTTGGAGCATTGGATAAAATAACAAAAATTATAAATTGTCAAAATGTGAAACGTAGCCAACCCATCTAAAGCTTGAATATTTCTAGTGACCATTCATTGAAATTCGAGTAATCCAAGTTTTTTATATGTCCTGAATTATGGTTTGGCAACAATTTGCTCCACAAACAATTTGTTTTTTTTGTTATTTTCGTTGTTTAAAAATTATAATTAAAATTAAAAGCTATATAAAATTATTCTACCTCATAAACTTTAAAGTGAAAAGAGTATAAAAAATGATAATGAATAAAGAACATGGATAAGCAAAATTAGAAAAAGAATAGGAAAATAAATAAAAAAAGAAATAAAGGAGTACGAATAATATGAAATGAATAAAATAAATAAAAAAATAAAATATATAAATAATAAAGTAAATGAAGAATATATTAAGGACAAACAAAAATAATAAACATTGAAGTAATATGCAAAATAAAAAAAAGAATGAATAATAAAATAGAAAGCTTATAAAATAAGAAGATGGTATAAACAAGAAAAGAATATGTGGAAAAAAAAGATATTTACCTAGTTCGTGAATTAAGTCCAACAATTTCTCGAGCTCAGTCTCACCATCTTCTTCACTTCTTTCAATGTCTTCACTCTTTACTACTTCTTCACTATCATCAAATATGTCTTTCTCCTCTGAACTGAAATCAACGTAGTCCAGAAATGGTTCAGAAGTAGTTGTTGGTGAGCGGGTTGCAAGTGATGTTCCAGATGCGAGGAAGGGTTTAAATGTAGATGTCGTTGGTGTTTTACATATAACATTCGTTGAGTAGTCGCATGACCCGGAGAGTTTATTGTAATATAAACCTAGAAATGGGAATAACTTAACCCAAACGTGAAAAAAAAGAAAAGAGAAAAAAGAAGCCAACTTCAATATGATTATCTTTTCTGCAATCAAAGTTTTTTTTGGGTTCTAGTGTAATTTTTTTATTTCAGAAATATTCGTCTGTGAAAAAATATCTTCCGCATGTTACGTTACACAATATTTTTTTTTAAAATGATATACCGAAAAATTTTATTCGTAAAATTTCATTAAACTGCTTATTCAAATTGCCAAAGTATCTTTGGATATAGCCCTTAGAGGCATGGCTGTCACTTTGGGATTTTTCCTTGATCTTGAAACTCCAGTCCTGATCTAGGAATCTTGGGAAAATTATATCAATCAATTAAACAATCATTTTATTAATACTGAAAGATATACACAGTAAACACTAAACGGTTGTTTGGCCCGTGAAGCATGGCTTGTAGAGGGCATTACGATACAATAATAAAACACGACAAATGCAATAAACAATACACTAAATTATACTTAAAAGAATTAAAAAAAATAAAACAGAGAAGAATAAAAAAAGAAGAAAATATGAGCTAGAATACAGTAGTAACACCTATAAAATATATATTATTCATTACCCTGAAAAATACATATATTTCATTATTATTCAAAATCCCTAGAGTTCTTTTAAACTTTGGGATTTTCGGCAATTTAGTCTAGAGATATTGTAAAATTCTCAGTTCCAACCTCGTCTTCAGTATCTCCAACTGAAGGCTCATCAATAAAAGCGATCTTAATCAGCAGTCACCTTCAGTAATTTGTCTCAGCCTAGAATAATTTTTTCCCAGATGAAAAATATCTGCTTATCACGTATTGTCTTGTCTCACTTATTAGATAAAAAAACAAGTTTTTTCAACCGAAAGTAAGGAGCAACATTAAAACCCAAACTGAGCAGAAATTATTCCATATATAAAGCGATTGCCCCCTCCTCAATCCCTTGCTCTTCACGCTAAAGCTTTTAGCACTTTTAGAAAAGAATTCTATTCTAATTAAACGGTCTAATTAAACGGTTCTAATTAAACGGTAAGAAACCACATGGAAGAAACCAACTGACGAATCTCTGTAGCCATATTGCATCCACACCTTTCCCCTTCAAAGAATCAAGGGTATAATCTTATTAGAACTAGACCTTTATCATTTCTAGAAACCGGGGGCGTCAATAAAAGGGCAAGAAATTTTTATTTGCTTCTCCCTGGATTGTTTTGCCCCTCTAAATTATACTTTTTCGGTATTTCCCTTAAAATTCTAAAAAGGGTAGCCTTTCTTGTTTTTCCAGCTCTAGTTTAAATTTTATATTTTTGTCAGACCTGTTTAAATAGTCAAGAAACAAATTTAAGGAATCCAAACCATGTTCCCAAAAACATAGAACATCGTCCATGAACCTACCCCAGAAACAAGGAGCCAGAGGATAAAACTGAATAGCGGACATTTCAATAGAATCCAAGAAGAAATTAGCCAGAATTGGGCTTAGAGGAGTACCCATTGGTAAACCGATGACCTGTTGATAAAATTCTCCTCTAAAACTGAAATAAAAGGAATACTTGTTGACCAACGAGACCAATATCTTAATGACTTCAATGTCCATGCTTGCCAAAGTTACATCTTGTATTAATTTAAAATGTTTTGGATTTTATTTTTTAATATGAATTCACATTCTTTACATAATAGTTTGTATACATAGATACAACATCAAAACTATAAAAATTTGTATTGTCGTCTATATGACGAGTTTTTAATTTATTTACAACATCAATTGAATATAATTTGTACTTTACTGAAAAAAACTCAAATGAAAAAAACGAGCATTGTAAGCTTAATAAACATATACTGATATTTATTCCTTAAAATCTTAATTAATTTTTGATTTCTTAAAGTTATAAAAGTGAAAACATTTAAAAGAATTTTTTTCAGTAAAGTACAAATTATATTCTAGCTGTTAGAAATTATAGGGTTTAGAACCCTACACAGATTAATTTCTGCTCGTTTTGAGTTTGACTTATTTTAATTTCTGTTTGTTTCGTGTTTCATTTATTTATTGATACTAATTTGTGATTGTTGTATACTTGGTAGATTATTTGATTCTATGTTTGTTCATTTTTGGTTTAATGGAGTTCTTTACTTTTTTTTGAAAACCTATTTTGTGCAAAAAGTTTTTTTGATTAGTTTCTGTTCGTTTTATATTGACAAAGTCTTTTTCAGGGACAAAGACTGAGCCTCATCTGAAGTTAAACAACCATCCCTTCCATAAAAAAAACCTTAATACCCCCTGGGTATAACTTAAAACCCTTGTCCCTAATCGCGGGGGTTTGTTTCAATCCCGAAAGCCTCATTATATGATATTTAGGCTAATTTGAATAGAATGGGTACCTCAAAATTTCTATTAGATGCATTTCGGGACAATATGACGTGTGTGTAGGGGGAAGAGGGTAGCTGCCCTCTGATCATTTTACTCTTAAAAAGAGCACTAGAACGTCTGATTACCAATCCAATGAGCCCCCTTTGAAGTTTATATGACCCCACTTTCTATAAAAACCCTATATGTCCCCAGGGTATAACTTACAACCCTTGCCCTGAGGGCTGAAGGGATTTGTTATCCTCAAAGACATAATTTCCAGACCTTTCTGATAGGCTTAACAAAATGGCTATATTAAAATTTTGATTCGAAGTGTTTGGGGAAATGATAGGCGTGGAGGGAGACATTTGCCCTCTGAACACTTTCGACTAATAAATAAGGCACTAGTCCTCTCAATTTCCAATCGAATGAACCCTTTTTGAAGCTTCTACGACAAAACTTTCTATAAAAACATTATATGCCTCAAGGGCATAACTTACGACCCTTGTCATGAGGGCTATTGGGGGAGGGTTGTCATCCTCAAAATAATTTCAAGACCTTTCAACTACGTTGAACAAAATGGCTATATCAAAATGTTGATCGAAAATGTTTGGGGAATTGATGGGGGTAAGGCGATTCTCCATCTGATTACTTTCGACTATTAAAAAGGGCGATTGCCCTCTCAATTTCCAATCGAAAGAGTTTTTTTTTGAAGTTTTTACGACAACACTTTCTATATGAAATTATATATCCCAGGGTATAAATTACAACCTTAGCCCTGAGGGCTGTGGGGGTTGTCATACTCAAAAACATAATTCCTGAACCCTTCAACTACGTTCAACAAAATTGCTATATCAAAATGTTGATCGGAAGTGTTTGGGGAAATGATGGGTATGGGGGGGGGATATTCACCCTCCGATCGCTTTTGACTATTAATAAGGGCACTAGCCCTCTCAGTCTTCAATTGAATGAGTCCTTTTTGAAGTTTCTGCGACAAAGCTGGCAAATACCTAATTTCCACAACTTTCAACTACGTTGAACCAAATATCTATCTCAAAATTTTAATTGGATGTGTCTGGGGAACTGATAGGCGTGATAGGGGACTTAGTTGCCCTCCAATCACTTTCGACAATTAAATATGGCACTAGCGCTTTCAATTTCCAAACGAATGAGCCCTTTTTGAAGTTTCTACGACAACGCTTTCTATAAAACCTTATATGCCCCCAGGGCATAACTTACAACCCTTGCGCTGAGGGCTGTGTGTCATCCTCAAAGTCATAATTTCCGGACTTTTCAACTACGTTGAACAAAATGACTATCTTAAAATTTTGATTGGATGTGTTTAGGGAAATGGTGGGCGTGAGAGGGGGGTTAGTTGCCCTTCATTCACTTTCGACTATTAAATAGGGCAATAGCCCTTTCAATTTCCGATCGAATGAGCCCATTTTGAAGTTTTTACAACATCACTACCTATAAAAACCTTATATGTCCCCAGGGCATAACTTACAACCCTTGCCCTGAGGGCTCTGAGGAGGTTATAATCCTCAAATACCTAATTTCCCAAACTTTTAACTACGTTGAACAAAATGGCTATCTAAATATTTTTATTGGATGCGTTTGGGGAAAAGGTGGGCATGAGAGGAAGGTTGGTTGCCCTCCAATCACTTTTTACTATTAAAAAGGGCACTAGGCCTTTGAATTTCCAATCAAATGAGCCCTTTTTCAAGTTTCTACGACAAAGCTTATATAGTTTCTTTGTTTCTACGACAGAGCTTATATGCCCCCAGGGTATAACATATAACCCCTGCCCCGAGGACTGTGGGGGAGTGTTATCCTCAGAGATATAATTTCCGGACCTTTCAACAACTTTGAACAAAATGGTTATCTCAAAATTTTGATTGGATGTGTTTGGATAAATGGTGGGCGTGGAAGGGGTCTTAGTTGCCTTCCAAACACTTTCAACTATTAAAAAGTGCACTAGCCATTTAAATTCCAATCGAATGAGCCCTTTTTGAAGTTTCTACTACAACGCTTTCTATAAAAACATTATATGCCCCCAGGGCATAGCTTATAACCCTTGTCCTGAGGGCTGTGGGGGAGTGTCATCCTCAAAGATATAATTTCCGGACCTTTCAACTACTTTGAACAAAATGGCTATCTCAAAATTTTGATAGAATGTGTTTGGATAAATGGTGGACGTGGAAGGGGTGTTAGCTGCCTTCCAAACACTTTCAACTATCAAAAAGTGCACTAGCCATTTCAATTCCAATCGAATGAGCCCTTTTTAAAGTTTCTATGACAACGCTTTCTATAAAAACATTATATGCCTCCAGGGCATAACTTACAACCATTGCCCTGAGGGCTGTGGGAGGTTGTCATCCTCAAAGGCTGAATTTCCAGAACTTTCAACTACGTCGAACAAAATGGCTATCTCAATATTTTTATTGGATGTGTTTGGGGAAAAAGTGGGCGTGAGAGGGGGGTTAGTTGCCCTCCAATCACTTTTGATTATTAAAAAGTGCACTATCGTTTTGAATTTCAAATCGAGTGAGCCCTTTTTGAAGTTTCTATGACAAAGCTTTCTATAAAGATCTTATATGCCCCCAAGGCATAACTTACAACCCTTGCCATGAGGGCTGTGGGGGAGTGTCCTCCTCAAAAACATAATTTCTATCTGGAAATCAACTGCACTAAACAAAATGGCTATCTCAAAATTTTGATTGGATGTGTTTGGGGAAATGGTGGGCGTGGAAGAGGTGTTAGTTGCCTTCCAATCACTTTCGACTATTAAAAAGGGCACAAGCCACTCCAATTTCCGATCGAATGAGCCCTTTTCGAAATTTCTACGACAACTCCTTCGATATGAAGTGCTCTGGTCTAGAACAAAAAATAACTAATACATTGTGCCAACTTCGTTCTTTACTTAGGCAGCGCGATTGCGCTGCCTATGATTATTTTAAAAATGAACCCATATTAAAAAATAAAGCATTACAAAAAGCCCAAGGGATTAGTTCGGATAAAATGATGTCGCAATAATATCAAGGCCGTACCCAGGATTTTTTTCGGAGGGGTTTTACTCAAAAAAAAATTGGGGGGGGGGGGGGTACACAAAAAAAACCTCAAAAAACGCATGCAAAATTTGTTTCTATCCATTTTTGTTACGTTTTTACAAGTAGGACAAACATTTTTTTTGGGAGGGGGGGGGGTCTAACCGGGTAACCTCCCCCCTGAATACGGCCCTGAATAGTATATCTTAGTTCATTTGTTATTTAAATGTTTTAATACAGTTACTTTCGTGATTTGATGGAGGTAGCCGCAAATTGTAAATGTAATGTTAATTTTATACTATATATTTTAATCGATTTTAGTTATGTTTTTTAGTTTCCAAAAACGAGCTAAATCACCATTGACAGTAAGAATAAAATTGGACTATTTAAGTTGTTAAGCATAAATCTATTAAACCTTATATATTTAAATAAAAGTAGGGAAGAGAGGCTATTCATTTTTTGTTATAAAGACCCTCATATGTAGCTATGCAGATTTTGGCAGTAGCGGATGTCAAATTAAGAAAAAAAAAATGGGTGATAAAGCACCATACAGGTTAGGAAGGAAGTGTTTTCAAATTTAACTTATTATTTTTTTCACGGTTCAACGTGACAATGTCTACAAAAATATAATACTGACCTAAAGACTTCATAATTTTCAAACAGCCAAGAGAAAGATTTTCCAAAATTTCATTATCCAGACATGAATAGACCTAAGAGGTGCCCAGGGAGCTTTTTTTTATTTTGTTGTTTTTGATACTTATAGAAACTGTCTGTCTATTCTGACCCAACATTTCATCAACATTTTTCGTTAGAACACTGAACCGCATATCAGTATTTTAAATGCTGTGTATTACCATAATAATATATTTTACCACATATATTACTGTATATATAGATGTACCATACAATATCACATATATTACCATAATATATTATAGTATACCATGAATAGCATATTATCATAATGATGTATATTACATGTTTAGTAATTTGTTTTCCAAATTTATTATCGATAAGTGTGATCTTTGAAATTATTTACAAAGCTAAAAGTCTCTGTCATTTTCTAACTTTAGAGTAGGAAAAAAGAATATGTCAAAGTTTCTGAAATAGCATACCAATACCTGATTATGCCCTAGAATAACAAGTTAAAAATGCGTGACATCTAGTTGTTACTTATAGATTTAGCAAATGCCACCTATCGAAATCGAAAGCGCTAGCTATTTAAAAATAATTTAGTTTGAACGGCGGAAAGATGCCTCTAGGCTATTAAACACTTTAATGGAGTAGAATACTCACCAGATGGACATACAAATGCATTGGGTATAATTCCTAGGGCGCCAGCATCCAAACAACGGAAATAACGCTTACAGTCGGTTGGATGTGCATAAAATCCCTCATCCTTGCAAGTAAAATCTGCCAAAAAATAAGATAATTAAATAAGGTATGAAAACTGGCAAGTAACCAACCGCCAGCAACAAGATACATTCTTTAAAAAATCATACAACAATTGAAACAGAAATATATTAAAAACTGGTAATTCTTTTAATGAAAATAAAATGAAAACTTTGAAAAAGATAACAAAAATCCGAATATTTCGGATTCACATCCGAAAGCCTTTGTCAATGAAAAAAGCAACCAAAAATTAGAATAAACAAAAACAAAAAAATACATAAGCGCAAACAACTAAATGTTCAAAAGGGGATAAATCCATTTATTTAGACAGTGAAAACAGGTAAAAAGTCACATGTAAAGCGACCGTCATCAGTAGGAATACTTAAGTATTAAAATTGAAACTAACGTATTTATACAAACATAATAATTAACTTTCAGGTCAGTCACAAAATAATGACCTTCCAGGTTGTTCACTAGATTGTTTTCTTTGGAGAAAGTTCAATGACAAAGTTCATTCACAGTCTTGATGTGAATTTTCTTCTTAAATCTTGTTTGAACGTAAAATAAATTTCCAGTGGAGGTGGCAAGGTCTTCTATGTCTTCTAATTGCAAACAAAATGTTGAGTTTATAGTTGCATAGCCTACTTGGTTTACAACTTTTTGTTTTTATTTTGTATAACCGTTTTTGTGCCTTTCTTTGTTTTTCACACGTTTTATTCTAGCCAGTTTTTTTTTTCTCGTTGATAAAGGCTTTTCGATGTAAAGCCAAAATATTTGGGTAATCATTATTATTTTGGTCAATTTTTATTTTGTTTTCACTGTATTATCGAAAATGTTTACCTGTTTCAATGCATATCCATTTCAATTCTAAATCGAAAGGCAGTGTGGTCTAAAAAATTATTATTGTTATGTTATTGTTATTTGTTATTGTTATTGTTATGTTATGTTATTGTTATGTAAAATTATTATGAGGTCTAAAAAATTATTCATCATGCAACAAACACGGGTAAAACACTAGTGATCCCCCAAAAAGACTCTATAACACGTGAAGGTAGACTTTAAATGAGTAGATAATAGCTTCACATATGTCTAACCCTGAGTAAATGGATTAGGTTATTAATTTTCAGGAGGGGGGGGGGTGTATAAGAAAAAATAATTTTTTAACCATTAATTTTTTATTTTCTCCTTTGGAGAGGATTTCTTCAAACTAATAATGGATGTAATCCTCACCTTAACATTCAGTGGCATAGATGAGTGGCATAAATCATAGTTCTAAATATATAAGGCTACAAATAGTTATTATTTCTCTCTCTCTCCCTCATTTCGTTAATTGAAAAAAAGACGATTAACTAATATCCACAAATAAGCAAAAACAGGGATAGCAATTAGTAACAGCGATGGCTTGTGGGTGGGGGGTGATGTCATTTTTTAAAACCTAGGGGCAGAAATTTTTTTCAATGAAAATACAGAAAATGAATTTTTCAGAATCTAAGGAGGAAGGGGTAACAAAAAATCTAGGAGAGCAATTGTTCGGTTGCTGAGATTCAGATTTTTAAGCTTTTGAAATTGGCTTTGCATTTCTTTAAGACTATGAAATACTTTGAAAACATGCCAGAAATGTTCAAAAATACGACAATTTTCTACTTCCTAAGGAAACTTAGGTGATTGTCTAAAAGAAATTCTATACAATATCATAATTCTGGCTCCATGAATGCTGTCTTGGCTCAGCCGTAAGCTTTCAGTAAAATTGCTCACTTAAGGGGGAATATAGGAGCACATTGAACATAGAACAGGGAATTTTAGAGGAGCATTTTCTGCAGACTAACATTGCCCAAAGTATTTTATGACCAAAGTTATTAAAAAAAAAAAAAACAACACAATTTTCATACTATGAAAACAGTCCAGGTTTAACCCAGAGCAACATGGACCATTACTTCTGCTACAAATAACTTACTGCAGTACCAATCCACTTGAGGGCAACAAAATTTTGTGTGTTTCTCCTCGACCCTAATCGACTCAAAGCTTAAATCTTTACCCCCTCCCATTAAGTCCCAATTTCTTTTAAATCTTTCCTTACGACCTCTCCCCCCCCCCATTCGGGTACGACCTGCTTTTCGTTTCTCCCCAGACAGATGGTTAAAAAGAATAATCTTTGGCAATCTGTCATCCTTCCTCAATAAATGTGCCCTAGCCATCTCAGGCTTTCTTTTATTATAGCCCTAGAGAGTGGGACTGAGCCACATTTTTCACCCAGTTTATTGTTTGATATACGGTCAGTCAAATGGTTACCTAAGGATCACGTAGACGATTGGTTCGGAAAATATTTAACAATTTATATACGACACTCATTTTATCTGCTTAATTTAAGTTTAACACCTTAAATGTGAGAGCTTCCTAGCTCTCACATAGCCACTGCTCTGTTCAGAAAAGTCTATAAACAATCCATAATAACAGTGATAAGACAGTGATAGTGCTGGAGTTTCTTAATTCCTGATTTGACCTCGAACCAGCTATTAACTTCACTCGCTACCTTAATCACAGCAATATTGTTCTTGTACATCACACGAATCACTCTTATATCTGGTATACGATACAAGAATAGGATCTTCACTAATGCTCTTATTCGTAATCTATAAAACTGAAGACTTAAAGAGGTCTGAGGATTCAGAAATTTTTCAAATATTAATCTAAGAGTGAAAAGTTGGCCAAAACATCTTCTCCCCTTCCTTAAATCACACTGTTTTTCTTTTGAAACTTTATCTACAGCATCTCTTAGTCTAAAATTATCATCATACTAAGTGATTTCCTTCCTAGAGGAACAAACCTAATGTCACTATAATTTACTAAACTCACTCTTATCACCTGTCTAATAAAGGGGTTCAGTTAAAGTTTTCCTAAAATCACTGCGCACTTCTACTTTTTCAAAAATTCATAACCATTAGAAATTCATCTCTGGTTTCGCAACAACCGTATTTAGAAAATTCATTTACCAGACTGTCAGAGCTATTACTACTACTGCTAACATCTCACCGCAGCACCAAGCGGCCTGAGGCCAACACAGCTACGCACGCTCCTCCTCTATCCCAATCTAGTGAAAGCCTCCCTCTTTACACCCTCCCAGGAAGCTCCCATTTCCTTTAAGTCTTTCTTTGTGACATCCTCTCATCCCAGATGAGGACGACCTGCTTTCCGTTTCGCCCTAGACATTTGTCCGAAAAGGAAAATCTTCGGCAATCTGACATCCTTCACCCGCAGAACGTGCCCTAGCCATTTCAACATTACTTTCATTAGAGCCCTAGAAAGAGGGATTGAACCACATTTTTCGTACAGCCTACTGTTTGAAATACAGTCAGTCAGCCGGATACCCAGAACAATCCATAGGCAAATTCTGTGGAAAACATCTAGCAAATCTTCATCTACTTTTCAGACCGCCCATGCTTCAGAGCCATATTTGACCACTGTTATCACTGTAGCTTCAAATATTCTAATCTTAGTTTGCAGATTTATCTTCCCAACTTCCAAACCTTTTTCAAACAGTTCGTGGTAACGAACTGTAAGTAAGGGCGACCCGGCTCAATAGTAACCAAAACTCTAAAAAAAGGAATTTCGATACCATTAGATACATCAAAAAAATTGGATTTTAATTCTGATCTCGAATATATAAGTTTCATCAAGTTTAGACCTACCCATCAAAAGTTAAGCGCCTGAGAAAATTTGCCTGATTTTCGAAAAAAGGAGGAAACACCCCCTAAAAATTATAGAAACTTAATGGAAATCACGCCATCAGATTCAGCGTATCAGAGAACCTTAACATATAGGTTTCAAGCTCCCATCTACAAAAATGTGGAATTTTATATTTTTTGCCAGAAGAAAAATCACGGATGTGTGTTCATTTGTTCTTTTTTTTTCCCCCATGGGTGATCGTATCGAACCAGTGGTCCTAGAATATCTTGGGAGGGCTCATTCGAACGAAAATTAGAAGCTCTTGTGCTCTTTTTTAGTGATAAAAAAATGGAGGGCGACTAGGCCCCCTCGCACGCTCATTTTCCCCCCCAAGTCATCCGACCATGCTGAAGAAAATGGGCATCTCAAAATTTTGATCTGACAATTTTGGGTAAAAACGGGGTGGGAGGCGGCAGCTGCCCCCCAACAACTTAGTCAGGTAAAACGAGGACTAGAATTTTTTATTTCCAATCAAATGAGCTCTCTCCCGATCTTCTAGGATTACTGGTTTACGCGCCTGGGAAAATTTGCCTGATTTTCAAAAAAAGGAGGAAACACACAATAAAAATTGCAGAACCTTAATGAAAATCACACCATCAGATTCAGCGTATCAGAGAACCCTACTTTAGAGGTTTCAAGCTCCTATCTGAAAAAAATGTGGAATTTTGTATTTTTTGCCAGAAGAAAGATCACGGATGCGTGTTTATTTATTTTTTTTCCCAGGGGTTTTTGGACCCAGTGGTCCTAGAATATCGTGGGAGAGCTCATTCAAACGAAAATTAAAAGTTCTTTTGCCCTTTTTAAGTGACAAAAAAATGGAGGGCAACTAGGCCCCCTCCTACGCTCATTTTTTCCCAAAGTCACCCGATCAAAATTTTGAGACATCCTTTTGGTTCAGCATGGTCAAAATATAATAACTGTTCTTTAGGATAATTTAATTCCCAAAAGTCCCCGGGGGGAGGGCTGAAAGTTATGAACTTTACCCAATGTTTACATATAGTATTGCTTATTGGGAAGTATACAAACGTTTTTAGTGGGAATTTTTTCTGGCTGTGGGGGGAGGGGGTGGTGGTGGGTCGGGTACTATGTGGGAGTATCTTTCCATGGAGGAAGTTCTTTTATGGGGGAGGGGACATTGCTATGAAGGGGGTGCCGGATTTCCCAGCATTATTTAAAAATACGACCGGAAATGAAATAAAAAAAACAAATTTTTCAACTGAAAGTAAATAGAAACATCTAAGCTTAAAACAAACAGAAATTGTTATGTATATGATTGGGTTCGCCCCCTAATCAATATCTCGCTCTTTAGGCCAAATTTTTTGTAGTACTTCCATAATAGCTATTTATTCTAATTAACGGCCTTTGTGAAGAGGTCATTTTTAAAGAATTGAAACAAAATTCAAACTTTAGCACAACGAGCCAGGTATTGACTAGGGAGCAAACCCCATAATATACGTATGAAAAATAAATGAATATAGAAGTTCGTTACGTAAGTTAATTCGTAAGTTACGTATATTTGTTACTAATAGAAACGTTCGTAAATAAAATTAAACAACTTTCGAGAACGCCATTTAACCAAATAAAAGTAAAATTAATATGCAAATTTAGTTTTAATTATTTATGTACAGTGAGCCAAAATCAAAACGTGGATTAATTCAAAATCGTTCAAAAATTAAATAAAAAAACAAGTTTTTTTTTTAACTGAAACCAAGGAGCGACACTAAAACTTAAAACGAACAGAAATTATTCCGTATATGAAAGGGACTGTCCCCTCCTCAACGCCTCACTCTTTACGCTAAAGTTAGACTCTTTCTCACAACTTTATTTTTTAAAACAATAAAAAACTTTAGCGTAAAGAGCGAGGCGTAGAGGAGGGGATAGTCCCTTTCATATACGGAATAATTTCTGTTCGTCTTAAGTTTTAATGTCGCTCCTTACTTTCAGTTAAAAAAAAATGTTTTTTATTTATTTAATAACTGTGAAACAACACCCTGAGCCTTGGCTATTCTACTTTAAACATCTTCACTGCTCCCACGATCTTTACTAATAATTAACTAAAGAAAAACAAGTTTTTTTTTTAACTGAAAGTAAGGAGCGACATTAAAACTTAAAGCTGAAGTTTTTTATTGTTTAAAAAAATAAAGTTGAGACAGAGTCAAACTTTAGCGCAAAGAGCGAGGCGTTGAGGAGGGGACAGCTCCTTTCATATACGGAGTAATTTCTGTTCGTTTTAAGTTTTAATGTCGCTCCTTACTTTCAGTTAAGAAAAAAACTTGTTTTTTAGTTAATTTCTGAACTGTTTTGAATTAATGCAGCTTTGAGTTTGGCTCAACGTACATGAATAATTAAAAGGAAATTCGCATATTAATTTTCCTTTTTTTGGCTAATTGACTTTCTCGAAATTTTGTTCTGACGTAACTTACGAATTAACTTACGTAACGATTTTCTATATTCGTATGTTTTTATTACGTATATTAGGGAGTTCGCTCCCTAGTCAATACCTCGCTCTTTACGCTAAAGTTCGAATTTTGTTCGAACCACAAACCCCTGAATCACAAAGGCCGGTTAATTAGAATAGATAGCTCTTTTGAAAGTACTAAAAAAACTTTAGCGTAAAGAGCGAGGTATTGACTAGGGGGTGAAACCCCTCATTTACGTAAGAATTTCTGTTCCTTTTAAGTTTTAATGTTGCTTCTTACTTTCAGTTGAAAAAAAGTTGTTTTTTTTATTTAATTTCTGATCGTTTTTTAAATAATGCTGGGAAATCTGGTGCCCCCTTCATAGAAACGTCCCTTCCCCCCAAGGAAATGTCCTCCATGGAAAGATCCTCCCCCGTAGCCCGTAATCTGACCCCGACCCCCACTAGAAAATTCTGAAAACGCCTGTATACTTCCCAATAACCAATACTATATGTAAACAATGGGCAAAGTTTATAATTTGCAGCCCTTCCCCCGGGAACAGTGGGGGATTAAGTCATCCTCAAAGACATATTAATTACATTTTCGACTATACTGAACAAAATGCGTATCTCAAAATTTTGATTGGGTGACTTCAGGAAAAAAATGAGCGTGGGAGGGGGCCAAGCTGCCCTCACATTTTTTTGGTTACTTAAAAAGGGCACTAGAACCTTTAATTTCCGTTCGAATGAGCCCTCTCACGATATTCTAGGACTACTTGATCGATACAATCACCCCTGGGGAAAAAAACAAATAAACATGCATCCGTGATCTTTCTTGTGGCAAAAAATACAAAATTCCACATTTTTGCAGATAGGGACTTGAAACCTCTACAATGGGGTTCTCTGATACGTTGAATCTGATGGTGTCATTTTCATTACGGTTCTATATTCTTTATGGGTTGTTTCCCCCTTTTTTCGAAAATAAGGCAAATTTTCTCAGGCGCGTAACTTTTGATGGGTAAAACTAAACTTGATGAAACTTATATATTTGAAATCAGCATAAAAACCTAATTCTTCTAATGTGTCTGTTGGTATCAAAATTCCGTTTTTTAGAGTTTCGGTTACTATTGAGCTGGGTCGCTCCTTACTTACAGTTCGTTACTACGAACTGTTTGATTAAATAAAAAAAGAAGTTTTTTCAACTGAAAGTAAGGTAAAAAATTAAAACTTAAAACGAACAGAAATTATTCCGTATATGAGGGGGTTGCCCCCTCGTCAGTACCTCGCTCTTTACGATAAAGTTGGACTTTGTGTTCAATTATTTAAGAATGACTCGTGATACACAAGGACCGTTTAAATAGAATAAGCTTTTTACAAATTCAAAAAACAACACTTTAGCGTAAAGAGCGAGGTACCGAGGAGTGGGCAACCCAGTCATATACATTATAATTACTGTTCGTTTAAGTTTTAATGTTGTTTCTTACTTTCAGTTGAAAAAACTTGTTTTTTTATTTAATATCTGATAGTTTTTTAATTAATGCTGAGAAATCCAGCTCCCCCTCCCATGGAAGATTCCCTTTCCCCGCGAAAAGTCCTCCCTGGAAAGATCCTCCCACGTAAGCAACACCAACAGAAAATCCCCCCCTCCTGAAAACATCTTTATACTTCCCAATAGCCAATACTATATGTAAGCAATGGGCAAAGTTCATAACTTGCAGCCATTCCCCCAGAAGCTATGGGGGGTCAAGTCATCCTCAAAGACATAGTTATTAAATCTTCCGACCAGGCTGAAGACAATGGTTATCTCAAAATTTTGATTGGACAATTTTGGGCAAAAAAGGGGATGGGAGGGGGTAGCTGCCCGCCAATATTTTAGTCACGTAAAAAGGGGACTAGAACTTTTGATTTCCAATCAAATGAACCCTCTCACGATCTTCTAGGATCACTGGTTTGATACAATCACTCCTGGAAAAAACAAAAACAAAAAAAATAAACAAACACGCATCCGTGGTCTTGTTTCTGGAAAAAATTTCAAAATTCCACATTTTTGTATAGAAGCTTGACCCCTCTACAGTAGGGTTCTCTGATATTCTGATTCTCATGGTGTGATTTTCATGAAGATGAAAATTTTTTCCCCTCCCGAAAATATCTTTGTACTTCCCAATGGCCAATACTATATGTAAGCAATGGGCAAAGTTCTTAACTTGCAGCCCTTCCCCCGGACGCCGTGGGGGGTCAGGGCTCAAAGACATAGTTATTAAATCTTTCGACAATGTTGAAGAAAATGGCCATCTCAAAATTTTGGTCAGACAATTTTGGGTAAAAAAGGGGGGTGGGAGGGGGGGGTATCTGCATTCCAAAATGTTTGGTCACTTAAAAAGGTCACTAGAACTTTTGATTTCCAATCAAATGAGCCCTCTCCCGATCTTCTAGGATCACTGGTTCTATACGATCAACCCTGGAAAAAAAAAGAAAAAAACAAAAAAACAAACAAACACTCATCCGTGATCTTGCTTCTGGCAAAAAAATTCAAAATTTCACATTTTTGTATATAAGAGCTTGACATCTTTACAGTACAGTTATCTGATATTCTGAATCTCATGGTGTGATTTTCATTAAGATCACAAGAATTCTTAGGGGTGTTCCCCCCTTTTTTTAGGCAAATTTTCTCAGGCTCGTAACTTTTGAAGGGTAACTTTAAACTTCAAGAATTTTATATATTTTGAATAAGCATCAAAATTCAATTCTTTTGATATATCTATTATTATCATGACTCTGTTTTTTATAGTTTCAGTTACTATTGAGCCGCATCGCTCCTTACATGTTCGTTAACACGAACTGTTTGATACTACCAAGGAAAGTGAAGCTACCCACCTGATCAATCTTTTCGTTACCCATCGTCACCTTTTCATCTTCACTTATTCCTAGCCTTAGTGTTTTAGTCTTCTTAAAATTACCTTTCAAACCTGTTCTAGCACCCTGAACTCGCAAAACCTCTAAAAGTTTATTCATTTTGCTCACATTTCATCTAGGATGATTAAATCGTCAGCATAATCTAGGTCCAGGAGAGTTTTTCCTCCCCACCTGATTCCGTGGTAACCCACTGCCTTTCCTGTGCTCCTTAAGACAAAGTCTATCAAAATCATCCATATAAAAGGGGATAGAACACAACCCTGCTTAAATCCTGATTTAATACAAAACCAGCTGCTAACCTCATTTCCTGCCTTAACCGCAACAGTGTTATTCTGGTGCATATCATTAATCACTTTAATGTATTTGTCTGGTATACCATGCAAGGTTAAGACCTTTGCTAAAGCTCTTCTATCAACAGAATCGAACGCTTGCTCATGATCTATAAAACTGAGGACCAAAGGTGTTTGACAATTCAGGCACATCTCAATTATTAGCCTAAGAGTGAAAATTTGGTTGGCACATCTTCTACCTTTTCTAGAACAGTACTGTTCTCCTCTTAAAACTTTGTCTACACCATTTCTCAGTCTAAAAAGTATCATATTACTAAGCAATTTGCTACCTACAGAGACCAGTAATTATCACACTCGCTCTTACCACCTTTCTTATACAGTGGTTTAATTAAGGTTTTCCTAAAATCGTCAGGTACTTCCCCTTTTTCAAAAGTCATATTCATAATCTTCAGTAATTTATTTCTAACTTCAGAGCCACCCATTTACCACACTATCAGCACCTGGAGCCTTATTATTTTTTAAACCTTTTAGTACTGTCGCTAATACTTCCTCACAAAAAAAAATCTTTCTTCACATCCAAGGTATCACAAACTTTTTCATTTTCCTCTATATCTTTTCCTGCAACTGTATTTCGATTTAGCACATTTTCAAAATGTTCTGCCCATCTCTCTTTAGCTCTTTCTTTATCACTAAATGTGGCCCCATTCCTATCTTTAACTGGGACAAGTCCAGATTGACTACTCCCTCTCAATTTATTAACATGTCAGTACAATATTTTACTATTATGTCGTCTAGCTGCATCTTCCAGATCCTCGGCAATTTTATCCATGGCCTCCACTTAACTCCTCCTTAGTTCAATATTTTAATAGTTTCTCCAATTTCTCCACTGTCAGAGCCTGAGACCTTATTGTTTTAATTTTTTATTTTTAACACTGTTGACACCAGAATTATGTAATTAAAAATAAAAAATTCTAATATAAATTGATCGTATAAGTCAAACTTTTCTGAATTTATGCTTGTTTAAAATGTTTCTAGTTCTTTTAGGTGACAAAACACTGTACGTTGAGAAGTATTACTTTTTTAACTCGTTTTTCATTTTTGTGTTAAATTAAAAATCCGTTTTTAAACATTTTAGCCCATGTTATAGAGCCAGAGTTTTTTCATATTAATTTTCTAGTTTACTGAACTACTCGCCAGCATCTGAAGCAGGTGTGGGGGGTGTTGGCGGTGTCGCACGAAAAACTGCTGAAGTATTACTTTTTTAACTCGTTTTTCATTTTTGTGTTAAATTAAAAATCCGTTTTTAAACATTTTAGCCCATGTTATAGAGCCAGAATTTTTTCATATTAATTTTCTAGTTTACTGAACTACTCGCCAGCATCTGGAGCATGTTGGGGGATGTTGGCGGTGTCGCAAGAAAAACTGCTGGAGTATTACTTTTTTTAACTCATTTTTCATTTTTGTGTTAAATTAAAAATCCGTTTTTAAACATTTTAGCCCATGTTATAGAGCCAGAATTTTTTCATATTAATTTTCTAGTTTACTGAACTACTTGCCAGCATCTGAAGCAGGTGTGGGGGGTGTTGGCGGTGTCGCGTGAAAAACTGCTGGAGTATTAATGCAGGAACTGGACAAATACTAGGCCCTGTGGCCTATTTGTTTTGCATTATATTATTATTATTATTACTACTTTTTTTTAACTCGTTTTTCACTTTTGTGTTAAATTAAAAATCCTTTTTTAAACATTTTAGTCCACGTTATAGAGCCAGATTTTTTCATATTAATTTCTAGTTTACTGAACTACTCGCCGGCATCTGGAGCAGGTGTAGGGGGGTTTTGGCGGTGTCGGGCGAAAAACTGCTGGAGTATTACTTTTTTAACTCGTTTTTCGCTTTTGTGTTAAATTAAAAATCCTTTTTTAAACATTTTAACCCACGTTATAGAGCCAGAATTTTTTCATATTAATTTTCTAGTTTACTGAGCTACTCGCCAGCATCTGGAGCAGGTGTGGGGGGGGTGTTTGCGGTGTCGCAAGAAAAACTGCTGGAGTATTACTTTTTAACTCGTTTTTCATTTTTGTGTTAAATTAAAAATCCGTTTTTAAACATTTTAGCCCATGTTATAGAGCCAGAATTTTTTCACATTAATTTTCTAGTTTACTGAACTACTCGCCAGCATCTGGAGCAGGTGTGGGGGGGGTGTTTGCGGTGTCGCGCGAAAAACTGCTGGAGTATTACTTTTTTAACTCGTTTTTCATTTTTGTGTTAAATTAAAAATCCGTTTTTAAACATTTTAGCCCACGTTATAGAGCCAGAATTTTTTCATATTAATTTTTCTAGTTTACTGAACTACTCACCGGCATCTGGAGCAGGTGTGGGGGGTGTTGGTGGTGTCGCACAAAAAACTGCTAGAGTATTACTTTTTTAACTCGTTTTTCATTTTTGTGTTAAGTTAAAAATCCGTTTTTAAACATTTTAGCCCATGTTATAGAGCCAGAATTTTTTCATATTAATTTTCTAGTTTACTGAACTACTCACCGGCATCTGGAGCAGGTGTGGGGGGTGTTGGTGGTGTCGCACGAAAAACTGCTGGAGTCACCCTATTAAAATCTGATGACTCTTTATCAATACTCTGTTCCCTTGGTGACACAGATGATAGAGAGCGCAACAAGGAATTTGATCTGCAAGAAGAAAAGGAATAAAATGAGTATGGGTATATATAACATTACATGACTTGAAGGCCTATTTAAGAAGAACGGCTGATGGCTCAAAAAAAAAATGAAAAATAGTAAATAATTTTAATCTTAGCCAAAAAATTCACTTACGGCAAGGGACCTTCAATCATGATAATTTAAAAAACATCAAATGATATTAAAAAAAATAACAATTTAGCCCTCCAATCTTACTCAAATTCTTTTGTTTCATTTATTGTATTATTTGATCCTCACAATAATAAGAACTTTCTGGATTATTATTCAAAACGTGTTTTACCTGCTTTTCTAAAATGGGAAATAGTTAGAATTCATAGGCTCCGACGCACATTTTTTTATGCTACTTTTCGATGCACATTCGACACACAAATTTTGATATGTCTATAGACATATTTATGACCAACAAATTACTTTTTGTACAAAGATATCTAATTGGTAATGACGAATAGATAACGACGCTAGAAAAGACCAACAGGTAGACCCCCCCCCCTCATAAAATCAAAACTCGACCCTGTATTAACTTAGGCTAGCTATGCCTATCAATAAGATAATTCTTATCTTCTATGTTCACTTCCCTTGATATATCGTCCTAGGCCTGGAAGATTCGATGCTACTTTGAATGTCCTTTATCATGTATTAATAGACAAATTCCGACAAACCTTATTAGTTTCTCAGCTATTTTTATTGTACGGTTCAAAAAAGGTTTCAATTAAAATAACGGTAGAAATAACTCAGTAGAAATATTTTGACACAGCTATACTAGAATATTTCCAGCATACTAGAAATATTGGTATTTCAGTTATATCCATTGTATGCTTCAAAAAATGTTTCAATTTAAAGCAACAGATGCATTTTTATCGTTTGTACAAATATTTCGACGCCGCCCTTGAACTGTTATGACGAATAAATTTGCAGCAAAAAAACGGATGAAACCTGACGGATAACACAAAATGGACATTTTTTGCTTAAAAATGGAACGATGTGAGTCAGGTATTGAAGTAGTTGATCCAGAAAAAAAACACATGTGCATATAGAGCCTGCTTTCGGACCCACCAACTTCCTGAAATCTCAATATTCTTGCTATTTCTAAAAATATAATGTATATTAAAAACAATTTGCACGATTTCATCATTTTTTAGAATTTAATTTAGTTTCAGTAGTAAACGCTATTAAACATTAGTTTTCATAAAGCATGTCACATAATGGTATTCGAATTGAAAGTTTTTTTTTACACTTTTGCTCAACTAGTTTTTACCACTAGACCCATAGGCGTGAACTTCAGGAGGGAAGAAGGGGAGGGGGGGTCACCTCCAACAAAAAAAGTTTAAGGGCTCCACACACTAACAACTTTACATAGATCGTACACATCAAAATTTAATACAAAGGATGTTTAATGACAAAAAAATCAACTCTGAAAGTAACTATCAGGAAATAGAGTCTTCTGAAAACATCCCCCTCCTGGGCAACTCCCTCCTGAGTACGTCTTGGATATAAGGGGTAAACTTGAATCCATTGTGTGTAACAAAGAGAGATTAAGAAAAGACTATTAATCAACAACAGGGTATATCTGAGATCTCCATCTTCTCCACAAGAAGTGCTATTTATACTTTAGCTCCAGCGTTTGCTAGAGGACGTTTGCCAGAACATATTAGATCGACCTCTCACTAACATGGTTTCAACAGTAGCTAAAGCTTAAGCAAATTTAACTATTACTGAATTAACTGAGCCCCTGCCTTCCGGTGTATATTCAAATTTGGTAATTTCTTTAATTTTCGTTTTTTTGTGTCCTTTTTTTGCTTTTTAAACCGTGAGAGCATTTCTAGACAATGAACCATCCAAGGATGTTTGAAGATTTATAGTTCCATGCTGGTGTAACCCCTGACCTAAATCTGACAGCCCCTGACAACAGTACTAGATAATTAAACACCCAATATAAGCAGAAATCAGTTGGAGTAAATTTTTGACAATTTTATTAACTGCATTTAATTATTACTGCATTATTATAAACTGCATTAACTGCATTATTATAAACTGCATTATTATAAACTGCATTAACTGCATTATTATAAACTGCATTAACCGCATTATTATAAACTGCATTAACTGCATTATTATAAACTGCATTAACTGCATTATTATAAACTGCATTAACTGCATTATTATAAACTGCATTAACCGCATTATTATAAACTGCATTAACTGCATTATTATAAACTGCATTAACTGCATTATTATAAACTGCATTAACTGCATTATTATAAACTGCAGTAACTGCATTATTATAGACTGCATTAACTGCATTATTATAAACTGCATTAACTGCATTATTATAAACTGCATTAACTACATTATTATAAACTGCATTAACTGCATTATTATAAACTGCATTAACTGCATTATTATAAACTGCATTAACTGCATTATTATAAACTGCATTAACTGCATTATTATAAACTGCATTAACTGCATTATTATAAACTGCATTAACTGCATTATTATAAACTGCATTAACTGCATTATTATAAACTGCATTAACTGCATTATTATAAACTGCATTAACTGCATTATTATAAACTGCATTAACTGCATTATTATAAACTGCATTAATTATTAACTGCATTGTTTGACAATATCTTTCCGAATAAAATAGCAATTGTCTTCCACGATTAAATTAAAAAAAAAATTAAATAAAAATAAACAAAAAAAAAGAAATTAAATAAAAAAAATCAACTGAAAGTAAGGAGCAACACCAAAACTTAAAACGAGCAGGAATTATTACATATATGAGGGTGTTGCCTGCTCCTCAACACCTCATTCTCCACGATAAAGTTTTTTAGCACTTTTAAAAGAACTTGTTATTATTCTAATTAAAAGACCCTTGTGTTTCACGAATCGTTCTTAAGGAATTGGGACAAAATTCAAACTTTAGTGTAAAGAGCCTTTAAGGAAACACACCTCATATGCGTAAAAATTTCTGTTCCATTTCAGTTTTAATGTCAGTTTTAATGTTGCTCCTTACTTTCAGTTGAAAAAACTTGTTTTTTTAAATTCAATTTCTGATCGTTCTTCAAATATTGCCAGGAAATCTGTTTCCACCTCCACAGAAAAATCTTCTATCCCCACGAAAATATCCCAAAAACAATTCAATCCCGGTGAAAATATACCCAGGAAAATTACCCTTAACATCTCCACGCACAAAATTGAGTCGGCCAAGAGAAAGCAGGACATATAAAAAGAATTTCGCATAGGGATTCTGGCAAATTCGCCCAGTGAAAAATTTCCCCTGAAAAGCTTACTTCTTGGAAACTTCCCTCTCCCTGGCAAATCTCCCCAACTAAAAATATGCCCCCTCCCACCCGAAAAATGTTTTCGTACTTCCCAATAACAAATACTATACGTAAGCAATGGTCAAATTCTATAACTTAACCCTCTCGCGGGCGCTGGTTGGTTTTGAGGACACTTAATTGTAACCCCCTCTTTACCCAAAGCTGAGCTTTTAACATATGTTTCCTGGTGCAATCTGATTGCCGACTCTTTCATAAACGTCCCTGAAGAGCCGTCTACCGGATAAGCTGTGCTTTCTTCCTGCCATTTTAGCAGAAAATTGTAATTTGAGTTTTATCAAGGATTTGCAAGGTAACTCCACTTTTTCTTTATTTTATAGACATTATCGCTGACCTTGGGAAGTCGGGAATTTTTTTTCAGAGAATTCGTACCCTTAGAAGTGTATTAGAGTAATTTTTTCAACTTCTGAATATTTCACAGTTGAGCCATCAATTTTCCTTCTGTCCCCACATGAGGACATTGCCCATTAGCGCCAGCTTTCTGTATAGTTTTCGTTCCGTATAGTTTCCGTAGAATGCCACAGGTAACACTACTGTTCATTTGTCCCCGCTTGTACCTTGTGCTCGCAAACTAGTGAAGCTTCTTTTCTTTACAGATGAGTCGGCAAAAAATCAGGCATGATGAAGAAATCATGAAAATCATGTTTGAAGACGATAGTGACAATGGAATCGATTCAGACTAATCAGATCTTTCCTCCGACGAAGAAGATGGCAGAGATCCCACTTGGCAGCCTCCATGTGAAGAAGAGGACGTCCAACTTGCTACCGGATCGAGCCCAGCGGCTAGAGATACGCAAGAGAGAGCTACAGACGAAGACAGTGTAGACCACGAGGTAGCGGAACCTGATCGAACGGAACCTTCTCTCCAGCGTGATGCTAGAACTTATGCGAAGAAAAGGAAAAGCCCAAGCACGGAGCCCAATAGTTCTGCTTCTTTTGCGACGTCACAAGCAGACCCTGCTGTCAACAGTTCAGTTTCAGATGGAAGATCACAGACCATTCCTTCACAGTCTAACAGTGGGATTGCAGCTAAAACCAAAGTTCCACGAGACAACCCGAAGTCTAAACTGGTCAAGGCCAGACGACGTATTTGGAGAGCCAATGTCGATAATCCTCTAGCAGAGTCGGTTCCTCCGTTCAGCGGTGATGGTCGGGTCTTGCTCAATCTCAGCAACAAGTCGGATCCTGTCGATTTCTTTGAGGGACTTCTTTCCGACGAAATTCTTGCAATAGTCCTCAGGGAGTCTAACGCTTACACATTGTCAAAAAAAGGGTATGAGTTGAATTTGACATCAGCAGAACTACGCATCTATGTTGGATGCCTTCTGATAATGAGCTATGTTCGATACCCAAGAATTGAAAACTACTGGTCAAATAGCCTGAGGCTACCTCAGATTGCTGATTATATTTCAAGCAAAAGGTTCAAAAAGATCAGAGAATGTTTACATTTCACTAATCAACAAAGTAGCCCTGATGGTGACAAATACTACAAGATCCGCCCATTTTTGGAGATGTTGCGTAACTCTTTCAAAACAGCAGTGGCCGACGAAGAATACAGTTCAATAGACGAGATAATGGTCGCCTTCAAGGGAAGAAGCAGCCTCAAGCAGTATATGGCATCTAAACCAACTAAGTGGGGTTTCTCAGGAAATGTGTATGATTTTGAGCCATATCAAGGCAGCGGTGCCAACCGCAACCCACCAGCGTACGGGTTAGGAGGAGACGTGGTTGTGAAACTCACTCGTGGCCTCGAAAACACAAACACTAAAGTGTATTTCGACAACTTTTTTACCTCGGTATCTCTGGTGGAAGCATTAGCAAAGGAAAATATTTATAGTGTTGGAACCCTTCGCGCAAATCGACTTGGAGATGCTGCACCTAAGCTAATAACAGAAGTCGAAATGAAAAAGAAAAATCGAGGAACCTCGTCGTTTGCTACGTCTGCTGAAGGAGTGACGGTTTTACGCTGGAAAGACAACAATCTCGTAAATGTTTGTTCATCCTTCGCTGGTTATGCCCCAGCTGACAGTGTCCAGAGATGGTGCAGCAAAGCGAAATCGAAAGTGGCGGTTGAAAGGCCATACGCAGTGAAGGAATATAATAAGTGTATGGGAGGCGTGGATTTGATGGATTCGCTGACTTCACTTTACAAAAACGACTTTCGAAACAAACGTTGGTACATGCGCCTTTTCCACCATTTCCTTGATATTGCTGTTGTCAAGGCTTGGATTCTCTACAGAAAAACCTGCCCTGTCGGCACACTTGATCTCCTCCATTTCAAAGCGTCTGTTGCAGTAGCTATGACGAACAAGGGGATGGTGCGGATGAGGACAAGCCCTGGTCGGCCTTCAAAAATCTGCTTTGTCAAGAAAAGGACTGTCATTGCTGTCCCAAACGAAATCCGACTTGATGGTCTGAGTGGCCATTGGCCTGGCAAGTCCGACAAAAATAACGCTTCTTGATGCCAGGACAAGAACTGCACGAGTAAAACGAGATTCATCTGCAAAAAATGCAAAGTCGCATTGTGCCCTGAATTTTTCGAGAACTTTCACAGTGTCCGATAAGCCTTTCGAAAGAGTGTTTTCTGGGCGGCGTCCCCATATGTGGACAGTAGCATATTTTACCTTTTTATCCTTTTTTGTCAGTTTCTGAATACATATATGAAATCTACGTATTTTTCTACATAGGAAAGAACTTTGTCCTGTCAGTTTATCTAAAAAATTGGAAATTCGCCCGTGAGAGGGTTAAAGACCTTTCCCCAGGGACTGTAAGGGGTAAAGTTATCTCCAAAGGCATAGCTCTTGGACATTTCAACTATGTTGAACAAAATGGCAATCTCAAACTTTTGATGGGGTGATTTCGGGAAAAAAGAGGAGTGGGAGAGGGCCTAGTTGTCCTCCAATCTTCTTGGTCACTTAAAAAGGACACTAGAACTTTTAGTTTCCGTTCGAATGAGCCCTCTCCCGGTATTCTATGACTACTTGGTCCATAAGATAATCCCTGTGAAAAAAGAAAAAAAAACAAACAAACAAATAAACACTCATCCGTGATTTTTCTTCTGGCAAAAAATAAAAACTTCACATTTTCGCAGATCGGAGCATGAAATCTCTACATTAGATTTCTCTGATACGCTTAATCTGATGGTGTAATTTTCATTAAGGTTCTTTCACTTTTAAAGGGTGTTCCCCCTTTTTACGAAAATCCAGTAAATTTTCTTAGGCTCGTAACCTTTAATGGGCAACACTAAACTTAATGAACCTATTATTTTTGAAATCAGCCCAATAAGCTAATTCTTTTGATAGATCTATTGGTATCAAAATTCCGTTTTTTCGAGTTTTGGCTACTATTGAGCCGTATCGCTCCTTACTTACACTTCGTTACCACGAACCGTTTGATATTCTCACGAAAAATATATTACTTTTGATTTATGATTCTCCCCCTAGGTCTTTTTTTTGAGGCTCCTAGTGTCTAAAGTAAATAATATTTAAAAGTAGTAAATGACTAAGAAAATATAACTCGAATGTATGCATAAACACTTGTGGCAAAACGAAATTTTTATTAGCCCAATTGGCAGAAATTAACCTAACGTGAATGGCATTGTACCTGACTGCATTGTTAGAAGGAACTTTGGGACTTTTTCTCAATCCTGTACTGCTCTTTCCACCTTCCTGCTGCTTCAAGCCTTGGATTAAAGCTTCCCTTCCTGCCTCCAGGAGAGGGTACTGTTTTCCTGTGCATACTCCTCGGAAATCGTCTGTCTCAAGTGACCAAAACATAATACCTCCCAAGTCTTCTTCTAAGACATAGTTTGCCTGAAAATGCAGATTTTAAAATGAGTATATCACTCAGTGTTGCCAAATTGATGTGCACTTTTTTAGAAGGTCCCACCAGTTTTTTTTTCGGAGGGAGCAATTTTTTTCGGGGTGGGGGGTTTACAAAAAAATAAATAAAAAAGCACCAAACATGTGCTTTTATGCATTTTTATTACGTTTTTAAAAGCATTACGAAGCGGGGGGGGGGGCAAACCACCCTACCCCCCTCGTGGATACGGCCTTGGGTTAGTCATTGAATTGTTCAAATTGAGATCATTTTTTCAAAGTATTTTTTAATTGTGCTTTACAATAAATATTGCCTTCAGCTTATTTATGCTTTCTGACTCAATTATCTTACATCTGGCAACTGGAAACACTAATTTCACCGCCCCTTACCTTGGTTACGTAGGTGAAGTACTAGCAGCAAAAATAATTGGAAGACAGACATTAGAAAAAACGTTCCGTATACTTTTCCGTGATGATCGGAGTATATCCCTTCCCTTCTCCTTAACAATAAACTTTTTTGTCATATCAATTGTTTTAGCCATAAAAAATGGCAATATCATTTGTTTAGCCATTTCTTTTTAGCAGCGCAATAATTAATATTGTGTCTAATTTTTTTTCGAAAAAAAAATAAGTTAAATAAAAATTCCTGTTTGTTTTTCCTGTTTTTTGGTTTTTAAGAACTTCGTTTTTGGTTTCTTTCTTTCGCGTTTTCAGTAAAGTGCTGGTTTTAAGAGTTCTGTAAGCCCAAAAAGATTTTACGAGTCAGTTTATTTGAGCCAGTTCTGGAGATGTATGTTTTCAGTTATGGAAATCATAATAGAAAATATTGTATGGCTATACAAGAAAAATATTTTGACAGAGTAGACAAAAACACATATTCAACAAGATTAAATAATGTATTTCCTTTTTTGCTTGATATCATTTCCGAACTGAAATTATACCAGAGACAATCTTTTGTACCAGAAACCATCTGTAGCCCATATTATTCTGCGTTGCTTATTCGCAGTGATTGCAGGGATATTTGGAATTTATTAAGATGTAAGTTTCATTCACTTGTTTTTGTTTTTCTTTGTCTGTTGTGTTTTAATTTATGTTAACATTTTTTCCATTCGTTTTTTCTCTATTGATTAAGGCTCCCGGATGTGAAGTCGAAATATTCAGATTTCTATAATCCAAAGTTGTCTGCTGTTTTTTTTTTTCTTTTTTGTTTAACTGCTTTATTTACATATTATGCCCGTTTTCTATCTATGTTTATTTAATTCTCTGCATGTTTTATAATAGTTAAATAAAACAAAACAACAAAAAATTACTGATAATATAATTAAGATAAATAAATGTGATACTATTCACTTAGGAAAACATTAAGATAATAGTATTACAAAATAATGTTTAACTTACCTTACGGGCCACCATATCTTCGTCATCGTAACCTACCCAATCACCATCCTGTGAATACGCATACGGACCGACGTCTTCTGGATATGGTTTCTCGATTAGCCAGTTCTCCACCCCTATTTTTTCACAAATCTGCAAACAAATATAAAGAGTAATTTTAGAATTATTTTTTAATTTCTTAGATTAATTGTTATTAATCTAACAATAACATTTTTTTGGTATTTTTACCATCAATTATTTTTTTTAGATTAATAAGATCTTTTTTAGAATTCAGAAGAAATTGTTTTGAAAACTAGCCAAAATGTCTTCAAGTCTGAGCGGTTCAACTGTAAATTTATCTTACTCCATAGTTAAGCAGTGGAGAGAATTGAAAAAGAAGCTGTAGTTGGACATCGTTATTTTTGACAATGATGCACCAATTTATCCGAAGGAATAAATATTCCTAATTGACTGTTTATTATTTCTTTGACAATTGGAATATTATTCAAATAATGATTATTATCAAATAACCTACCCAGCATACAACTACCACAAGTCAGTATCAATAAATAAATGAAACCCAAAACGAACATAAATTCAAATAAATAACAGAGGCAAACTCAAACGAGCAGAAATTAATATGAGTAGGGTTCATAACCCCTATGCTTTCTAAAAGCCACAATATAATCTGTACTTTACTGAAAATAATTCAAATGAATGTGCATTGTCAGTTTAATATACATATGCTGATATTTATTCCTTATAATCTTAATTAATGTTTGATTTCTTAAAGTTATAAAGTGAAAACATTTAAGATAATTTTTTTATTTGTGTTATGGGAAATGATGGGTGTGGGGGGGGGTCTCTCAAATAAATGACTCTTAAAAAGGGCACTATAACTTCCAATTTAAAATCAAATGAGACCCATCTGAATTTAATACGACCAGCCATTCCATAAAAAACCTTTTATGCCCCCAGGGCATAAGTTAAAGCCCTTGCCTCAGGGCTCTGGGGGGTTTTGCCAACCCTGAAAGCATTTTATAGGTTCTTTGGACTATTTTAAATAAAATTGCCATAACACAATTTCGATCAGATGCATTTGATGAAAAGAGGGATAATTGGATGGGTGGGTGCTACTTGACCTCCATCACTATTGATTTTAAAAGGGAACTAGAAATTCTAATGTCAACCAAATGAGCCACCTCTAAAGCTTGTACAACCATCCCTTCCATAAGACCCTTAAATGCACCAGGGGCATAACTTACAGCCCTCGTCCTCAGGCTCTGGTGGTTTGTATCAACCTCAAAAGCCTTGTTATTTGGTATTTAGACTATCTTAAATAAAAGGAATGTCTCAAAATATATATTGGATACATCTCAGGAAAACAGGACGTGTTTGTATGTGTGTGTTTGTGGGGGGGGGGTAGTTACATTCTGATAACTTAGATTTATAAAAAGGGTACTAGAACTTATGATCACCAATACAATGAGTCCCCTCCAAAGCATATACGACCACCCTTTTTATAAGAACCTTATATGCCCCAAGGGCATAACTTACAACCATTTCCATGAGAGCTGTGGTGGGGGAGGGGTTTCTTCCTCAAAGACATAATTTCCGAAACCTTCAACTACAATGAATAAAATTGTTATCTCCAAATTTTGATTGGAGGTGTTAAGGCAAATGCTGAGCGTCGAGGGGGGGGGGGAGGCTGTTTGCTCTCAAATCACTTTGACTCTTAAAAAAGAGTCACTTTGACTATAACTTCCAATTTCAAATCAAATAAGCCCCATCTGATGTTTATACGACCGCCCATTCAATAAAAACCTTATATGCCCTAACAAAATAACTTACAACCCTATCTTCAGGACGCTGGGGCTGTGTGTCATCCCTAGAGACATTATTATATGTTCTTTGGACTATTTTGAAAAAATCGTTATCTCATGATTTCAATCAGAAGCGTTTGATGAAAGGTGTTGCAGAAGAGGGGGATGCGGTAAAGGCCGTCCACTACTTTTGACGTTTAAAAAGGAACTAGAACTTCCAATTTTCAACCAAATGAGCCTCTTATAAAGTTAAATAACCATCCCTCCCATAGAAACCTTAAATACCCCCTGGGCATAACTTACAACCTTTGCCCCTAATCTTTGGGGTTTGTTTCAGCACCAAAAGCCTTGTTATATGATATTAATTAAAAAAACGTTTTCGACAAAATAAGTTTTTCAAAGAAAAGTAAAGAACTCCATTAAACCAAAAATGAGCAAAAATAAAATCAAATAATCTACCAAGCGTGAAACTACCACAAATCAGCATCGATAAATAAATGAAACCCAAAACGAACAGAAATTACCATAAATAGGCGAGTCAAACTCAAAACGAGCAGAAATTAACATAAGTTGGGCTTAAAACCCCTAAGCCTTCCCATGGCCAGAACATAATTTGTACTATACTGAAAAAATATCAATGTTTTCACTTTTATAACTTTAATAAATCAAATAATATTAACATTTTGATTACTAAATATCAGTATATGTATATTAAACTGACAATGCACATTCAACATTTGCACAATAAAAAGGGCACTAGCCCTTTCAATTTCCAATCGAATGAGCCCTTTTTGAAGTTTCTACGACAATGCTCTCTATAAGAACCTTATATGCCCCCAAGGCATAACTTACAACCTTAGCCCTGAGGGGTGTGGGTTGGTTGTCATACCCAAAGACATAATTTCCGGACCCTTCAAATACGTTCAACAAAATGGCAATACCAAAATGTTGATCGGAAGTGTTTGGGGAAATGGTGGGGGTGAGGGGGGGGGGGCATTCGTCCTCCGATCGCTTTTGACTATTAATAAGGGTGCTAGGCCTCTCAATTCCCAATTAAATGAACCCTTTTTGAAGTTTCTAAGACAACACTTTCTATAAAAACCGTATATGCCACCAGGGCATAATTTACAACCATTGCCCTGGGAGGTGCGGGGGATTTGTCATCATCAAAGACATAATTTCCGGACCTTTCAACTACCTTGAACAAAATGGTTACCTGAAAATTCTGATTGGATGTGGTCGGGGAAATGGTGGGCGTGAGAGGGGGTTAGTTGCACTCTAATCACTTTCGACTATTAAAAAGCGCACTAGCCCTTTCAATTTCCAATCGAATGAACCCTTTTTGAAGTTTCTACAACAACACTTTCTATAAAAACCTTATGCGCCCCCAGGGCATAACTTACAACCCTTGCTCTGAGGGCTGTGGGGGGTTTGTCATCCTCAAAGACCTAATTTCCAGGACTTTCAACTACATTGAACAAAATGGCTATATCAAAATTTGATTGGATTTGTCGGGGGAAATGGTGGGCGTGAGAGCGGGATTAGTTGCCCTTCAATCACTTTCGAATATTAAAAAGGGCACTGGCCCTTTCAATTTCCAATCGAATGAACCCTTTTTGAAGTTTCTACAACAACGCTATCTATAAAAACCTTATATCCCCCGGGGTATAATTTATAACCCTTGCCCTGAGGGCTGTGGGGGGAGTGTCATCCCCAAAGACATAATTTCCGGACCTTTCAACTACGTTAAACAAAACGGCTATATCAAAATTTGGATTGGATGTGTTTGGGAAAATGGTGGGCGTGAGAAGGGGGTTAGTTGCCCTGAAATTACTTTCGACTATTAAAAAAGCCACTAGCCCTTTCAATTTCCAATCGATCGAGCCCTTTTTGAAGTTTCTACGACAACGCGTTCGATAAAACCTTAGATGCCCCCAGCGCATAACTTACAACCCTTGCTCTGAGGGCTGTGGGGGGTTTGTCATCCTCAAAGACGTAATTTCCGGAACTTTCAACTACGTCGAACAAAATGGCTATCTCATAATTGTGATTGGGTGTGTCTGGGGAGACGGTGGGTGTGAGAGAGGTGATAGTTTTCCTCCTATCACTTTCGACTAGTAAAAAGGGCACAAGCCCTTCTAATTTCCAATTGAATGAACCCTTTTCGAAGTTTCTACGACAACTCCTTCGATACGAAGTGCCCTGGTCTAAGCAAAAAAAAAAAAATATAAATAAATAAATAATACATTGTGCCAACATCGTTCTTTACTTAGGCAGCGCTATTGGGCTGCCTATGATTGATAATTTTGTATCATTTATGCTCTTTTTATTATTCACTGATGACTATTGTTAATAATTGATGATACTGTTAATAGACTATCTATTACAGATGATTTTCAGTACCGGTATAAAGCCTAATAGCTTTAGTGTTGGAATGCTACACCCTGAAAAACTATAATACAGCAAACTGATAGTCCTCTACTTAATAATCCTGTATCGTAACTACTATTCTAATTAATAATCCTAATTAATTTATTTCCTAGTTCATCCTGATTATTTAATCCTAATTAATAGCCCTTTGAACAGCTAACCAACAGTACAGCTCAATAAAACACGGTAATACAGCTAACTAATGATCCTCTTATTAGTAATCATGTACCTAACTAATATTTTAATTAATAATCCTAATTAATGTGAATCCTAATTCATCCTGATTAATTAATCCTCATCAAAAATTCTTCAAACACCTTAGTAATAACTAATAATACAGCTAACTAAAATATGGTAATACAGCTAACTAATAATCCTTTCATTAATTATCCCAAATCCTAATTAATATTCTAAATACTATGCCTAATTAATTAATTAATTCTAATTAGTAATCCAAAAACAGCTAACTATTGTAACGAATGATCCTCATATTGTCCGATCACTGTTCAACTGCTTTCCGCGGACTTCATGAATTCCTTATTTTCGACAAAATTACGCTCGGGTGCGCTACTCTGATGACCAGTTTGGTTTTAAGAAGCATTCAGGACGGCAACACATTCACAGCATCATCATGGATCTCCATGTAGATGCACATAAGAGAGGCAATGTTTGCAGAGCCTTTGATTCTGGTATTAGTGGCAACATTCTGCCTACGACGCACGAATGCGGTGTACCCACGTGTATCTTGTAGCCTGCGTACAATATGCACTTTGAAATCATGGCCGCCGTCTTGATTCCTTCTCCATCATGCTCTCGTTACAACATTGAATAGTGATAAAATTGTATGTAAAATGGTATTTTCGATTTTGATACTTAAACAAAATTTAAAAATAGTACCTCATAATAAGCCATATATCCCTTTTCTTTCGTATACTTCGAAGCCTCACTCGGGCCTAGTGAAGGAGACTCCAGGCCATTGACATCCGGGTTAAATAGTTTATAAGCTCGTCCGTAAGTCGGTATCCCAACGACTATTTTGTGACGCGGAGCCCCATTCTTGAGGTAATGTCCTACTGTATATTCCTGGAAAATATTGATTATCATAATCTTGGATACAAAATCGTATTTTCACCATGTAGACAGAGTTACGCTACATCTCTACACCTTAGGAAGTTTAAACACAAATTACAGCGACTTTGGTCTTGTATTTATTCAAGCATAAGATGATTAGTTGAGACCACGCCCCACTCCGCTTTCGAACCAATAGCGATTCCAAACCTGTAACCGGGTATTTCTGCAAGACTAAGGTATTTCTGCAACACCTGTAACCTGTAAGACAAGGCGCCACACCAATAAAGAGAGGGCTTTAAACGTGGTTTATTTTTACAATTAGCTAAAAGTACTATTTTTACCCTCTAGTAGAGGTAGATGAAGTGGAGGTAGAGGTGGATGAAATGGAGGTAGAGATAAATGCGGAGGTAAATGGAGTTTGAGCTACTTGCTTTTTAGTCCCATTGAGTTGACGTGGTCAGCATTTTTTACAGAAGCTACTAGTGGTTAGCTTTTGACGTGGTTTATTTTTACAATTAGCTAAAAGTAATATTTTTACTCTCTAGTAGAGGTAGATGAAGTGGAGGTAGAGGTGGATGAAGTGGAGGTAGATGTGGATGAAATTGAGGTAGAGATAAATGTGGAGGTAGATTGAGTTTGAGCTACTTGCTTTTTAGTCCCATTGAGTTGACGTGGTCAGTATTTTTTTACAGAAGCTACTAGTGGATAAAAATCTAACCAGGAGCGCCAATTCGTGAAAATTAAAGGTGGAGAAATGCATTTTTCAAAATCTAGGGGGGTAATTTTGTTATTTTTTGAATTTATGGAATAAAAATACCAAAAAGTATTGTTCATAGTCCAGCCCCCCCCCCCCCCCAAATGGTAGCCCTGCATCCAGGAGGAAGTATTCCTCAGTCTGTAGCGCATTTTCAAAAAAAAGTTAAAATTGCGCCGAGGTACTTTGGTCATGAGTTTAAGTAGTACAAGATTTGATTTTTTGGATTGATTTGTATACATGTGTCACTACTGAAATCATGCAACGCATTCTTGCTGAAAATATAAGAGCTATTAAAATACATGAATAGTAAATTTCTATATCATTTTATTTCGCATATAAAATTTAGCGCATTTGTTCAAAATATATTTTCAGTAATCTATTATATGACACTTTACTTTTGAAAGCAAACTCATAAAAACCAAAATACGTAAATAGTTTCCTAATAGTCCAGGAATTCTACGGAAAAAATCGACGATCTGGGAAAAAATTGCAATATAAATGATTTTTACACCATTTTGTAGAGAAAAAAAAATCTGTACAACATACGAAAGTTCTCAAGAATCCCCTTGGCGGAACAGAGTGAAAAACGGGGGGAAAGGGGAAAATCTAGAGGAAAACTCGAAAATCTACGACCGGTAGTTTTTGATTCTGAGAATGGCATTCCTAATGCTCTTGGGTCCAAAAAGATTGAATATGCGGTTTTTTTATTGCTGTGCAATAAGTCGGTCCCCGTTTCCCCATTTACAGGGGGAAAAGAGGGTTTTAATAAAGATTCCGTACAGCAGTCTGCAATACTTGTTTTCTGGGATTTCCCAGTGCGTATAGAATGAATATGTTACTTTGATTGCTCTGTCATTAGGCTTTCCCCCCGTTTTCCAGTTACTAGGGAAAAAGAGGGGGAAATCAAGATATCCTCTAAGGGGTAAAGATAGTCAGACGACTCTACAGACTTTGGGGAGGAGAGAAAGGTCTATCAACTCGGTTTGAAAACTCTCTAAAACCGTTTTGACGAGAGTTTAATATCCTATTTTCTGGTGCTTCTCTTTTCCTGTTTGCTGGAGATTCACTACCTACTGGTAGGTTCAATCGGTCAAGCAATAATGCAGGCTTGCCTTCCCCAATCTTTGCTCGCTCCTTTACAAGTATACCCTTGGAGTCCAGCTAAACCAGGAATTTGGTTCACGTTTTCTCATCGACCATCTGAATAGGCCAGGTTTTTCTACTTCTTACTCTAAGTGCTTCGATTCGACGGTTCTGCCGCAGTAACTCATGGTACAGAATTTCCAGGGTTGACTTCTAAGACTTTCAGCCAGTTCATAGGCAACAACGTCGACCACAACATTTGCGCTATCAACGGAAAAGGTGCTTTTCATGGGATGGGCATGCTAGCTGCTGCCACATCAAGTCTACCCAAATTTCCGATCATGATCCAAAGAGCAGTTGTGAACCTTGAAGTACTCCAGCAGGTTGGACAATTGCCTTTATTCTTCTACAACAGAAGCCAACTGGAAAACAGTCTTGCGTACAAACCCATCCCGACCATCACCTTCGATAACAAGATCGATGTCATTGACCTACTATGGCATGCAAGCCGGATACATGAAACAAAACAGGTCGGATGGAATGGATTTATGCAAGCTATTTACCATGGGTCATACAAAGGTGCTTCTTCGATTGTTTTCCTGCCTATGATTGACTATAATCCCTCCGATTTTTCTTGTGTATACACTACCTTACGTTTTATCTCAGATAAAGCACGCCAGCACGGAATGGTAACAGTTGTTACTTTCGACCAACCTTTGTACATGGAAGCGGGGAACATCATTAATGCTGAGCCTGCTGATAGTCATCTCAAGGCAGCAGTTCCAATGATCGGTGGTCTCCATTGCCGTATGAGCTGTCTTGGAGCTATGGGGCACTTGATGACGGAAACAGGAATAAAAGAAGTGCTCGAATTCCTATATGCCGGCAACACTATTAAGCAAATTCTAAGCGGTAAGGCTATTTCAAGAGCCATGAGAGCGCACCATCTTATAGATTCAGCATTGCACATCACTCTCATTTGCAAATCGTATGGTTTTGACTGCACAGATGACATACGTGCGAGTCATCAAGACTTTGCAGAAGCTTCGGCAATATGTATAGCTGTACTGAATGGGGAAGTAACCCTTGAAGACAAATCCAACGCAGACGTATTGCTTCAAATCCAAACACAAATGATGGGGGTTCAAGACACGCTGCAGAACAACAGGACTGCAAAAATATTTGGCTTCAGTATTTAGAAATATTCGGAGTGCTTAAGAAGGCCATCAGGGCAGAACGGACCGAACACTGGGTGAGGTATCTTCAAACGCTCTCTGAGATGCTCCCTCACTTTGCAGCTACAGGGTACAGCCTGTATACAAAATCGGTGAGAATATTTCTTCAGCAAATGGAAGAGCTAGAAGAAAGTAACCAGAAGCTGTATAAAGACGTCGCAGATCGAATTTTCGTCATTCGAAGAAGCGATAGATTTAGGGCTGGGATCTCTCTCGACTTAGTAATTAAGCAAGTACTCATGAGGGCGCTGAAAACAAGCATGGGACTCACGAGAGGAAATGGAATGAGTGAGACGCAAAGGTTGATCTGGAAAATGTCAATTCCAATGTGAGCTGAAATTAATGAGCTTATGCAGTCACTCACCGGCGTTGAGTACGTGTCATCTGACCAGCACGTTTACGCAAGACCAGCTCGGATAGAAACAGATAAAAAGGATGTAAAGGCTTTAGTTTTTTTGCACAGTCCTGTCCGTGCGATAACTACACTTAATTGCGCAATATATCGAATGGTATGACAGCAGCAAGGGATGTCAACGCGGATGTAGCAAAGTCGATAGGAAAAGAAATTCTGAAGTCAATGGCCGACGCAGATGCCGATCTCTACATCTTCAAGCGCAAAAACAATGTGACTACGATGGCCTATCAATGCAACATTTCCGAAGCTGACGGCGAAGACATACAAATTGACGCAAGTCTTCTATTCCAACGTCTTGCAGCATCGACAATCACAGCCGGAGGGGATATAGAAGAAACTCGCAGATTCAAACTCTCCAGCTATTGCTGTGCAATAAGTCGTTTCCCCATTTACAGGGGAAAAAGGGGGGTTAAATAAAGATCCTGTACAGCAGTCTGCTAGACTTGTTTTCTGGGGTTTCTCAGTGCGAGAAGAATGAATTTGTTACTTTGATTGCCGTGTCATTAGCCTTTCCCCCATTTTTTGAGTTACTAGGGAAAAAGAGGGGGAAATAAAGATATCCTCTAAAGGGAAAAGATAGTCAGACGGCTCTACAGACTTTGGAGAGGAGACAAAGTTGTATCAACTCAGTTTTAAAACCCTCTAACACCGTTTTGACGAGAGTTTAATATCCCATTTTCGGGTGCTTCTCTTTTCCTGTTTGCTGGAGATTCACTATCTACTGGTAGGTTCAATCGGTCAAGCAACAATGCAGGCTTGCCTTCCCCTATCTTTGCTTGCTCCTTTACAAGTGTACCCTTGGAGTCCAGCTACACCAGCAATCTGGTTCACATTTTCTCATCGATCAGCTGAATAGGCCAGGTTTTTCTACTTCTCACTCCAAGTGGTTCGATTCGGGCGTTCTGCCGCAGTAACTCATTGTACAGAATGTTCCAGGGATGACTTCTAAAACCTTCAGGCAGTTCATAGGCGACAATGTCGACCACAACATTTGCAGTATCGACAAAAAAGGTGTTTTCCATGGGATGGGCATGATAGCTGCTGCCACATCAAGTCTACCCAAATTTCCAATCATAACCCCAAGAGCAGTTGTAAACCTTGAAGTACTCCAGCAGGTTGGACAATTACCTTTCTTTTTCTACAACAGAGGCCAACAGGAAAACAGTCTTGCGCACAAACCCATCCCGAACATCACCTTCGATGAAAAGATCGATGTCATTGACCTACTGGCATGCAAGCCGGATACATGACACGAAACGGGTCGGATGGAAGAGATTTATGCAAGCAATTCACCATGGGTCATACAAAGGCGCTTCGTCGATTGTTTTTCTGCCAATGATCGACTTTAATCCCTCCGATATTTCTTGTGTATACACTACCCTACGTTTTATCTCCGATAAATCACGCCAGCACGGAATGGTACCAGTTGTTACTTTCGACCAACCTTTGTACATGAAAGCGGTGAACATCATTAATGCTGAGCCTGCTGATAGTCATCTCAAGGCAGCAGTTCCAATGATCGATGGTCTCCATTGCCGTCTGAACTTTTTTGGAGCGATCGGGCACTTGATGACGGAAACAGGAATAAAAGAAGTGCTCGAATGCCTATATGCCGGTAACAGTACTAAGCATATTCTTAGTGGTAAGGCTATTTCAAGAGCCACGAGAGCGCACGAGCTTATAGATTCTGCATTTCAGATCTCTCTCATTTGCAAATCGTAAGGTTTCGACTGCACAGATGACATACGTGCGAGTCATGAAGACTTTGCAGAGGCTTCGGTAATATGTATAGCTCTACTGAATGGGGAAGTAAACCTTGAAGACGCATCCAACGCAGACGTAGTGCGTCAAATCCAAACACGAATGATGCGGGTTCAAGACACGCTGCAGAGCAACAGGACTACACAAATATGGCTTCAGGATTCAGAAATAATCGGAGTGCTTAAGAAGGCCATCAGGGCAGAACTGACCGAAAACTGGGTGCAGTATCTTCAAGCACTCTCTGAGATGCTCCCTTACTTTGCAGCTACAGGCCAAAACCTGTATATGAAATCGGTGAGAATATTTCTTCAGCAAATGGAAGAGCTGAAAGAAAGTAACCAGAAGCTGTATAAAGACGTTGCGGATGGGATTTTTGTCATTCGAAGAGGCGATAGATTTTGGGCTGGGCTCTCTCCCGACTTAGTAATTAAGCAAGTACTCATTAGGGCGCTGAAAACAAGCATGGGACTCACGAAAAGAAATGGAATGAGTGAGACGCAAAGGTTGATCTGGAAAATGTCAATGCCAGTGCGAGCTGAAATTAATGAGCTTATGCAGTCACTCATCGGCATTGAGTACGTGTCATCTGATCAGCACGTTTACGCAAGACCAGCTCGGATAGAAAGAGATAGAAAGAACGTAAAGGCTTTAGCTTTTTTGCGCAGTCCTGTCCGTGTGACAACTGCACTTAATTAAGCAATATACCGAATGGTATGACAGCAGCAAGGGATGTCAACGCGGATGCAGCAACGTCGATAGGAAAAGAAATTCTGAAGTCAATGGGCGACGCCGATGCCGATCGCTACATCTTCAAGCACAAAAGCAAAGTGATTACGATGGCCTATCAACGCAATATTTCCGAAGCTGATGGTGAAGACATGCAAGTTGACGCAAGTCTTTTGTTCCAACGTCTTGCAGCAGCGGCAATTACAGGCGGATGGGATATAGAAGAAACTCTCAGATTCGAACTCTCCAGCTATCCTACTGCCCTTTTCGAATCATCAAGCCAGCCGTGACAGCCAGATAAAGCGGAGCTAGCGAATGCTATTTGGAAATTTTCAAAGGCAGAACCTGCGAAGCTACTATCAAAAGAGCCGGAAAAATACGCGATCGGTGGTGGTTGGCCGCTTCAGCATATTCCATAGAAAACAGGAAACACTTTCGAACAGATTTGCAACATTTACGTTTCATTCGTGACGAAGGTCTTTGATGGTTACACTTCAGGTCCGTCTACCAAAGATGTCACCTGTGTTAGATGAACGAAAGGTATCTAGTGCCCGACCGTCGATTTCACACTGAGTATGAAGCTGCAAAGGAAGAAGGAGGACCTCTTGCGGAATCCCAACAATAAGGAGAACATTATTCGAGCCATTGGTAAGAAGCTTGTCCAAGCCGGCCTCAATGTCCTTCATGAAGAGAGAGATCCGGACGTTCTGAATGCATTAACAGATATTAATGCGGCAAAGGAAAGGATAACCCGAGGTAGTCGGAAACGACACTGATTTATTGATCCCTCTCCTCCATCACCTGCCTCCGGAAGCCAGGGATCTCTACTTCGAAACCATTACCAAGTCAAGAGAGCTGTCAACTAAATACTGGGACAGCAAATTTATTAAAAGATCGCTGGAACAGGTTTGTCACTCTATTCTTGTTGACCACGCTTTTCTTGGGTGCGGCACGACGTCCCGTTTGTTTGGGATAGGAAAGCAGGCTATCCTGCCATTACTGAAAAGTCATGAAGAATTTAGGAATAACTGTGAAGTATTCCTTAATCCACTGTCTACGAAGGAAGAAGTCCAGCAAGCCGGTGAAAATATTTTGCTGTGTTTCTACAAGGCTAAGAAAGGGGAGGTTTTCAGCAAAGCTTTCTTAAAAAACTGAACATCTCAATGACATCAAATTTTGTGAATCCAAAGAGACTTCCACCCACTCCATCTGCTGTGAAATTTCATTCTTATAGTCGTAATGCTGTAATGCTGAATGTAATGCTGAATGGCGTAATGCTGCGTCAGAACTCGACCCGAAACACTGGGGTTAGTGATTATGTGACGACCGCCTCACTACGATCATAACAGACATCGGACTTACTCCGCCTCATCTGCTAAGTGTTGCACACTTGCTTGCAAAGACTGCCAAGGGATTGCATGTTCCAATAAAGATGTTTTGTTGATAACGATGAAGAAGACAGTGTTTAGTACAAATCCTTGATCTTATCCTTTTTAGTTCAATCGAAACCGTAATTATCTTTTGCTGTGATTACCGAAGCTACCTGATTTGTTTCATTTTTTACATTTAGTTTTGTCTTATGTTTCTATTATATAGTTGAAGTAAATCTGCCCACGTACTCTGAAGGCCCGATGAATTGTCTTCCCTACGGTGAAAACACAGCAGAGAAGTAAGATACGAATCTAATACCATGTTTTTTGAAATCATCGAGTCAAAAAACCTCGGGGCAACATTTTGACTAGCCATATCACACAACTCTCGAGAATACTGTTTTATCCCTCCCCCTTCCCCACTAAAGGGGGAAATCAAACCAAGTCCGGCGATAAAACAATATAACTTTCTTTCTTCGAGTTCTCCGCGCAGAAAAAGAGCAGACGTGAAATTCGAGCGCACAATAAATCTACCCCTGAATTTTTCCTGTTCCCCCACTTTACCCTGTTTTTATCCTGTTCCACCAAGGGGATTTTTGGGGACTTTTGATATGATGTACAGCATTTTTTTTTCTACAAGACGATGTAAAAATCTTTTATATTTTGTCCCAAAGTTTTGTAGATTTACTGGACTATAAGCCATGCTACCTTTCCTACTGTAATTGGCTGACTAATCACTGACAAGACGAGAGAAGAATCAAATTAATTATCTATAATAATTATCTAATTATTAATTTTATTAATTAATTATATAATAATTATCCGTGTGTACTAGAGATATAATAATAATCTGTGTGTACTAAAAGATATAATAATTATCTGTGTGTACTAGAGACATTCGTTTTTCTTGTCGGTGACTAGTCATACAATTGCAGTATCTGTAGTTCTTGAAGGGTTTAAAATGTGAATTCCATTTATTTATTTTCTTTATTGTTGTTTGTCCTTTTTTCTCTTGTGTGTTAGTTGTCCTTTTCTTTAGATGATTTTTTTGCAATTGTTTCTTTTTCCTTAAGTTTTTTTTTACATCAAAAAAGGCTCCCAGACGAGGAGTCAAAATATTGGGATCTTTTTATTATTTAAAGTTTTGTTGTTGTTTTTTCTAATTTTTGTTCTGTTCCACTTCTTTATTTAAATTCAACCTGTTTTCTCTCTCTTGGTTTTCTTGTCAATAGAAAAGCAGTGTGGTCTAAAAAAATATTGACATTTTATTTTGTTGTTGCGATGTTGAACTTGTCCATAAGAAAACTAAAACTCACGTAACGACAAATTTTAAGTAGAGCTCAAATTCACTGAACTGTGTTTAAGTTTCGGTCAAAATTTACTCCGTTATGCAGTCGGAATCGTGTAATTCCCTTCAAATTCCTACTTACAAGGTCTGGCCCTATATCAGTTCTTTAAACCTAGATCTAACTATCCCCAAAACTTCGATTGCATAAAGTGACATTAAGATTTAAGATATGCTATTCTGAAAGGGTTAGAGCCAAAAAAAAATAAGACATACCACAGTTAATTGGTGTTCAAAGTCAGTTTCATCGTAAGATCTAAGCGGTGAGTGATGGTTGACCAGTGGTTCAGTTGAGGCATGATAATCATAGGACAGGAGGTTGAAAAAGTCGAGATACCTGGAATATAGAGTTGATTGACACAACACAAAATATTTCAAAATAAGGGTTGTATCCGGTGGGGGGAGTACCAAGTTTGAACCTTCCATACCCTTTCATGAATTATTTTTCCTTTTCCTAAGTTTGTCTTAAAAATGCAGGGAAAACCCTTATTTGGGACCATTTGACGAACTCCACAAGAGGTATATTCAGTTTTTTGGTATTCCCTCTCCGAAGAAAATTAATTGGGTAATATACCACCATACCTCCCACCTCCGATCAAAATTCTCGACACGTCCCTGTTAAAAATTAAATAAAAAAAAAACAAGTTTTTTTAACTGAAAGTAAGGAGTGACATTAAAACTTAAAACGAACAGAAATTATTCCATATATAAAGGGGCTGTCCCCTCCTCAACGCCTCGCTCTTTACGCTAAAGTTTTTTATTGTTTAAAAAAATAGAGTTGTGAGAAAGTCAAACTTTAGCGTAAAGAGCAAGGCGTTGAGGAGGGGACAATCCCTTTTTTTGAAAATCAGCCAAATTTTCTCAGGCACGTAACTTTTGATAGGCAAGATTAAACTTGATGAAACTTATATATTTGAAATCAGAATTAATATATGATTCTTTTGATGTATCTATTGGTATCAAAATTCCGTTTTTTAGAGTTTCGGTTACCATTGAGCCGGGTCGCTCCTTACTTACAGTTCGTTACCACGAACTGTTTGATAAATTAATCACGCCAACAAAGCATTAATAGCTCGTAAGACTTGGACAAGCTCCGGAATGAAATCAATAAACCAGGTTACTACAAAAATTAAACAAAATAAAAAAAAAGGAACAAACAAGCTGAAAGAGATTAAAAACTGCACATAAATAATAATAATAATAAAAAATAGAATGTGTGAATGAAGAACTATTCAATCCCCGTTATTGAGGCTTTTTCTTTCGTCGTATATTAATTTATTTTCTTTTAGTTTATTTTTTAAATCAGCCAAAAATGATTATCATACATGCAAACAAAGAGGCATCATCTTTCATAGAAAAAAAAAAAAATGCAGAGATTCCCCATCCAAATTATATGATTTTAATGAATTGTCTAAATTCCTTATATTCTTCATTTAATATGCCGATGTTTATTTTTGAGTTTTTTTTTGTGTTTTTACCTCGATATAAATTCCTGCATACAAGCCTGCGTGGGCATATGCTGTTGACCCTAGCAAATAGGAAATTGCCAACAATATAGAAATCGGTCTTCAGAGCAGACATAACTCCTTTTCAAACAACAGTACTTTGTTATGTGAAACGGATAATCAGCTTAAACGTACCTTCAATGAAGGTAAGGGTAAATCATTGCTTTTCGGGCACTACTTCTTTTATTATTTATATATTTCTATATTTCAACGTTTACTTCAATGTTTTATTTTGATATTCTACACTTATTTAATAATTTAATGTTTATAAAAATACAGAGAAAAGGAATAGGGGAGGAAAATTACACAACCCTCAGTGCTACAGCATATAGCATTCAATGTAATTACAATAATCCCAACATACTTTTAATTAATTTGATTTATTTTTAACTTAATCGGATTGTTGGATTGTTTTTAACTTAATCTCGGAATGCCACTTTTGCCGTACAGTTCTACCACGCTTGGCAAAGTTCCACCATGCTTGCCACAGTTCTTCCATGCTTGGCACTCTTGGCACACGTTACCTAGTGTACGTAATTTCTGAGAGTCCTCCGATCCCTCCCTCCGATCCCCTCCGATCATACTTGACCAAACATTTAGTTAATAGTCTAGACTACGGAAAAAATCAAAAAATTTTGTCAATGCTTTTGAGAAGTTGATGCATCATATTAATAACAAAGCTCTAGTTTAACTTCCACAGTGTATTTCATTGTGTGTAAGTGCAGCCACGGGTGTTCAAACAGTTCGTGGTACAATCTGTAAGTGAGGAGTGATGCGGCTCAATAGTAACCAAACTGTAAAAACGGAATTTTGATATCAATAGATATATCAAAAGAATCAGCTTATTATTCTGATTCCAAATACATACAAATTACTAAGTTTAGTGTTACCTATCAAAAGTTACGAGTCGTGATAAAATTTGCCTGATTTTCAAAAAAGAGGAGAACACCCTCTAAATGTCAAGAAAACCCAATGAAAATCACACCATCCGAGTCAGCGTTTCCAAGAACCCTATTATTGAAGTTTCAAGCTCCCATCTCCAAAAATGTGGAAGTTTGTGTATTTTGCCATAAGAAAGATCACGGTTGAATGTTTATTTGTTTTTTGTTGTTTGTTTTTCTCAGGAGTGATCGCATCAAACCAATAGTCCTAGAATATCAAGAAAGGGCTCATTCAAACGGAAATTAAAAGTTCTAGTACCCTTTTTAAGTGACCAAAAAGATAGAAGGGCAACTGACCTCCCTCCCACCCACCTTTTCTCCGATAGGTTATCAGATCAAAATTTTGATATAGCCATTTTGTTAAGCATAGTTGAAAATCCAGTAACTATGTCTTTGAGGAAAACATGACCCCCCCACAGCCCCTGGGGAAACGCTTGTAAATCATGAATTTCGTCCGAATAATATTTCTTATTGGGAAGTATACGGACATTTTTCGAAGAATACCCTCATTTCTTGATAAACCCCTTCTCAATACCTCGCTCTTTACGCTACTTAATGAAATTGTTACCTAATAATTTTCTTTGATTTATGAAGTGGGAAAATGGCTGTAGAATTTGCAGTTGCGATATTTCCTGAAACTATTTAATACTTACTTAGCTTACTTAGATCCTGCTACGCCTGGGGGCCCATAGGGCAGCGACGGTTGACCTCCAACATGACCGATCTTATTCCGAAGACCAAAGTTCATTCAATGGTTTGGAATCTCGTCGCCTCTTTCTCAAGTGATCGACCACGTTTGCTGCGTTTTCTTCCAATCCTTCGAATGCCGGGTAGGGTCCAACACCATAAATCTTGTGGGAGGCGTCCTTCGCTAATGCGGTTCATATGCCCCCAGCAATTCCATCTTCTCATTCTGATCTCGTCAGTCACCAGTGATTGTTCGGTATCAGCCCTTATCTAGGCGTTCGTTACTCTATCGGTCGAATGTACCACAAGGATTTTACGCAGGCAATTATTTTCGAAGCCAACTAGTCTTTTCTCAGAATTCTTTGAAAGGATCCAGGACTCGCATCCATATAAAAGTATAGAGAGTATATTACTCCTGAACAATCGCAATTTCAACTTCTGAGAGTAGTTTTCTATATCTCCAAATATTCTTCAGCTGAGAAAATGCTCCACCTGCATATGCTATGCGTAGTAAGACTTCTCTATCACAATTCCCATCCTGGGTAATTGTGCTACCGAGGTACTTAAATTCTCTGACTTCTTCTATATCAGTGTCTTTGTATCAAATGTCAGCTACAATGGTCGTCACAACTCCGTTTGGCATACTTTTCGTTTTATCAACATTAATCTTCTGGCCCAAGAGGGCAGCTTTCGCTGCTAGTTCATTTAGATTATGTTGAATGTCCCCTTGGTAGTGATCTGCGAGAGCGATAGCGTCAGCAAAATCGCAGTCGTGTATTTGACAGTCGGGGCTTAGTTGTATGCCTCCTCTGAAGTGGCAAGCTCGAAGCACAAAATCTATAAGTATTGTGAATAATATCGGAGATACTAAACATCCTTGACGTACACCGGATTCGACAGGGAGCCACTCTTACAGCCCATTCTCCGTCTGGACTTCATAAACCTTTTTAGTATACAGGGCTTTAATCATATTCACAATTTTCGGAGGCATTCCATACGTTAAGAGAATTTTCCACATTGCCTCTCGGTGCAAAGAGTCAAATGCTTTCAAAAAGTCTATAAACACTAAGATAATCCGCACTTGCCATTCGTTTGATTCCACCAGTAGCACGTAAGCTAAAAATCAGGTCGCAGTGGAACGATTTGGAGGGATGCTGCTCAATTTGGAGGGGAAATTAAGTCCACTTCAGTCTGAATTCTACTGAGTATAATCTGACATAGAACTTTACTTCCGACTGTCTTGGGTGTGATACCTCTCCAGTTATCGCATGATGTCTTTCAACCTTTCCTGAAAAGTTTCACGATAATGCCTTTATTCCAGTCAGGAGGGTTTGTCTCGTCGTCCCACACCCTACCAAACGGATTAAATAGTGGACCGGCTAGAGCTTTTTTTTCCATATTTCAATAGCTCCGGAGGGACTCCATCACATCCAGCTGCTTTCCCATTTTTTAGTAATTTAGGGCCTATTATAACTTCCTGAAAGAGGATGGGGCCCGAATAGATATCCAAATTAAATAGGGACACGTCAAGGACCAACAGTGGCTCACTGGGTATCGGCTGGTTCAAAACATCCGAGAAATATTTACCCCAATGGTTCTGGAAATCTAACTGATTGGTAAGCAACTGCCCACTTTTATCATCTATGAAGGCGCAACGGTTTGTTTGCGCACCGGAAAGTTTCTTAGTAAGCATATAGACGGGTTTACTATCACCCCGACTGACTGCTCTTTCTGCCTCAGCTGCCATGTTCTCAGTATATCTTCTCTTGTCATTCCTGGCGGACGTTTTCACTCGCTTATGGGCACATTTATACTGCCTTTTTAAACTATCACAGTATTGTCTATCCCTAGGCTGACTAAATGAATGACTAGGTGAGTATTTATCAACAAGAGCTTTCAGATTTGTTCTCTCCTGAATCAGCTGCCAAGTTTCATCACTAATCCACTCTTCCTTCTTTCGTTTCTTATATCCAAGAACTTTCACCGCAGCATCTTTTAGGCACTCCGAAAGTGATTTCCAAAGACAATCTGAACTTGTTTCGTCGGAGTCATCGAGGCTCAAAGGAGCGAACCTATTTTCTAGTGCAAGATTACATTTTTGACGAATAGTCTTGGAACTTCTGGATATCAAATTTCCTAACTTTAACTGACACTTTCTTTGCCACCTTCAATTTAATTTTGCACTTGGCTACAACTAGTTAATGGTCAGAGAAACAATCGGCTACGCGGTAAGCTCTGATATCCTCAAGTGACCTTCTTCTGTGCTTGCCGACAAGAATATGGTCGATCTGGTTTCGAGTGGTAGCATCAGGTGAATTCCACGTGTATTTGTGGATAGTCTTATGGGGGGACCATGAACCACCTACAATCATGTCATTAGTGGTACAATAGTCAACCAGTCTCATCCCATTTTCACTGATTTCATCAAGTCCATGAGAACCGATCACCGTTGGTGCGAAATCCTGGTTGCAGCCCACTTTCGCGTTAAAATCACCACACACAACCAATATATCGTGGCTATAAACTTTATTTGTGACATCACTAAGCGACTGATAGAAAGTGTCTTTATCAGAGTCACTTGATTAATTTGTTGGAGCATATACTTCATTTTGCCGAAAATTTTGCCGGAGCATATACTTCATTTTGCCATTAAACGTCATTTTGCCGAAAAACGCGCTCTCATGATGCCATCTTTGATTGGTTCCCAATCTAGAATTTCTTTGTGTAGCGTTGTGTAGTGGTGTAGCATTCCTTAGCTACACCACTTAAAGCCAATGCCACTCCAGCGGCTTTAATACGCTATTTTCCAGAATAAAGCACATGATAATTCTCGCACTCAAAGGTCCCAAACTATGGAATTCGTGTCTCAGATAGTGCAGCCACATCTATGCGATACTTATCAAGAATTCTCATTACATTATTTATCCGACCCGGCTGAGTATCTGGGTTGATCGTTATAATATTCCAAAATCGAATTCGGAAAGCATCTTTTGTAGTCAAAAATCGTGTCTGTGGGCGTTCGGGATTCAGTATCTCAAGATCGGTCAAAATTCCGAGGCCATTGTCGTTGATTCAGTAATTATTGTTTTTTTTTTACGGTGGCAGATTATTAGCCTGTCGACCAAGCCTCAGCAGTTTGCGAACTTGGGACCGTCAATTGTAGCTTTGCCCTGTTAACCTTCCAGGCACACGCCAGTTGAAAACACCCACCTGGCGTGTGATTATTTAAACATTCGTTTATTATTATTTATTATTATTAACAACAACAGCACATCATTATCTAATGTTTTTTATTACAGTTTTACAGCAAAGAAAATAATTTCATGTATTTATTATTTCAGCTCTTAGAAACATTATTTTGTTAGCTTTTTTGTGTTGAAAGTTTGTTTGTGCCCCTAAGTGATATCACAGAGCCTAAAATCAGTGAGCCTAAAATTAATATACAAATTTCGTATTAATTTTTCACGTACGGTGAGCCAAATTTGAACATGCATCAGACGGAAATCGTTCAGAAATTAAATAAAAAAAACAAATATTTTTTAACTGAAAGTAAGGAACAACATCAAGACTTAAAACGAACAGAAATTATTTTGTAAGTGAAAGACGCTGTCCCTTCCTCAATGCCCTGCTTTTTACGCTAAAGTTTGATTCATTGTCAAAACTAATTTTTTAAAATGATTAAAAACTTTAGTGTAAAGAGCGGGGGTTGAGGAGGGGACAGCCCCTTTAATTTAAGGAATCATTTCTGTTCGTCCTAAACTTTAATGTCGCTCCTTACTTTAAGTTAAAAAACACTTGTTTTTTTTTATTTAATAACTCACAAAAACCAAACTTGGGCTCAAAATAAACTAATGAGAGAAAATATGAACCCATAAAGAACAGGAGAAAGCAACAAGAAACGACACCTGAAGCAGCGTCCCATAGCCAAAATTCCGTAACAAGCATCACTTTTTTCAAGTATAGTTTAAAATACAGTACATCAAAATAAAAACCTTTTTTGTCCCTGGTGGCCATCTTAGGTCTATTCATATCTGACAACCGTGATTTTCAAAAATTTTTCTTTGGCTGTTTAAAAATTATTGCTTTTATGGCAGTATCGTATTTGGTTCAATGGTGCTGCTACGTTGAACTGTGAAGATGGGTAAGTAAACTACTTAATTAAGTTTGACATTAATTTTGGTAAGCAAAAATTCAGACATTAAAAACCAGGTGATTTCAAAAGACAACTACAACTTCAAAGGAAAAGCATCTGTCTTCAAACTGTTGGTGGCACGTGTTTTAGCTTTTTTTTTTTTTTTTTAGTGACTTTGATCTATATTTTATTTTTCAAATTTGCCATCCGCTAGTAACTAAAATTGCATAGACGCATTGAAGACATTTAGGGTTATATTTTTTCTATTTAACCAGTTAAATCAATGAGATTTGATTTGACGATCTGAGATACTTTAAAAAAGGTGAAAAAACTTCACATATGTGCTTTGTCCTCGAATGAAAAAAAAAAAAATGAAGTTTTGGGAATAGTTAGATCCAGGTTCAAAGAACCGATACACGGCCAGACCTTGTTAGTAGGAATTTGAAGGGAATTACACGACTCCCGAGAGCAAAGAAATTTTCTGGCGAGAGAAAGAGAGAGAAAAAAAGAGAGAAATACCTTAAAACTTCATCGAATTTTGAAATAATCATTTTTTTTTTCATTTTTCAAAAATATGTCAGGGTTTTTACCGTTAGGAATCCGTCTTATGAAAGCAGAATTTGAGTTGTATATTTTTGTCATACAAAATTAAAGCTATAAAATTGTTTATTCGGCCCCCAAATTGGCGAAAGCCGGTCCCATTAATTTTGTGAAATGTGAATATAAGACGAGAGCTAGTTTGAAGAGTGGTTGTGATAACCTGTGGTAACTAACCCTAATGATAAATGAATTCGAGGTGTATAGGCTAGAATTAAGGACTACCTAATTGTAATTATCACTCATTTTGATGATAATGAAGTCTTATTTCAGTGATCCTTTAAAATATATTAAAAAAAATAATTTCCTACAATCAAGCAACATACTACCATGGTGATCACTAATTATAAAACTTTTGTAATTAATATTGGTCCCTTAAGAAATTGTATACATCAAATAAACATATTTTTTGTTAGAAAAACTTAATTATTTCCATCTTATTTTATAGTTTTTTTATATATTATTTATAGTTATTTATGGTATATTCAGCATTATAATTACAATTGCAAGTTAAAACGAAAATAAAATATGAAGAACCTACTTGGAGAGTCTGGGAACATCGTATCCTTTCTCAATAGTTTCAATTCCAGCCGGAACCGCCATTGTTAAAAGAAGACGGGGCCGCTTTGCTTTCTTAGCTTCCGACTCAAAAGCACGACGCAAATCCTGGAAAATGAAATATTTAATAAAGTGATCAACTGAATTTAAATCTAGAACTTGAGAGGAGTGAACTTTCGGTTCGGCAACTGAATTCCACATCCATCTGATAAAGAAAAGGTCTTTTTATAGGCGAATATTGGGTTCACTTCTGCTTTGGATCTGACTTGAGAAATTCGTTTTCTTGACCGGAAAGAATTGTGCATAAATAAATTAAGGCTTCCTGTTTATGTACTGGGTACTATTAACACTATTTCTTATATAGGCAGCCAAAACACCTATCCGAAATCACATACCTGTGTTATAAAATAGGGAATTTTTTTTTTTAAACTTCAGAAAATAATATTTTTAGTCAATTCCGAATTCCGCATGATGTCGTAATCAGTCGAATTCCGCATGAGGACGTTAGATTCCGCATGTCGAATTCCGCATGTCAGAAATTCGTATTCGTATGTGGTAGGAGCAGTGGTTCCATCATCCCCAAACTTAGTAGGGGTTTCCTTCAATTTCTCCAGAACAGATTCGGACCTCTCAGATCTTTCTGAGCCTTAATATTCACAAATATGTGAACTTTAACTCGGAACACAAACCTATAATTTTAGTTAATTAAGTTTTCGGGGATGGAAACCAGCAGTGCTTCCACTGTCTTGAATTTTCCTCCACATATTTCCTCCACATAGTGCCTCCACATATTTAACCTAGGGTACCAGATTTCAGATAACTTATTATTTTTTGGATACCAAAATTAGTAGGCAGTCTCCTCTACCAACTTTGGCCCAATTTTAATAGCATTCAAAATAGGGTTACTTTGTTAAAACAGGTTACGCTTCCTCTAAAAATCAAACATAATTTTCTAAAATGTCTTTTTTTCTAGTTTTGACCCTGCCTCATTCAGTGGTGGATCCAGGGAAGGATGGAGGGACCCTGAGCCCCCCAAGATTTTTCTGGCACCCTCATTCCTTTTTTTTTCGTTTTTTACTTTTTTCTAAGATTAATTCGTCAATTTGGTCAATTATTGATATATTCAGTTTACAATGTTATCAGATCTAGGTAGAACAAAGCAATAAGATACGGAAAATGAATAAAGAGAAAAATATGAGGCTTTATTGTTCAGAGTTTTCAATTTTTGTTTATTCAATGACACGGTTTCTCGTGATACAGGTGGAGTTTGATCATCTTTAAGAAGATTTGCCCCTTATTTGGACTAGGTTAGAGACAATATCCTTCGAAGAATTTCCAAATCCATGCAAATATTAATTTTGGCTACAGGAAAAGAGAGGGATTCAAAATAATTCAACTATTAAAAATCGCAAAAAATGGCTAAGGTCAATGTCAGTTTCTACATGCACTTAGTGCGGGTTATTAATATCATTGTTGTTATTAAATGTTATTAAAATTTAAATTCCGGAGACATCATGATCCTAAGCCCCCCTGCAAAAAATTAGAAATGGCATCTGTGATAATTTGATACGATTGTGACTATAAAAGCAAAATTATCAGAGCAAAAAATGGTCAGTGTGGATTTTAACCATATGACTTAATGAAGCACTGATTACATTAAGGAGAAATTTGAACATTTGGCAACAATAGCAGTATTACTTTCAAATTCTTTTGCCGTCTGTTTTTATGAATCCGTCAATAGGTTTTTTTTTTCGATTTTCTTTTCAGTTCGAGCTAAAGAGCTGCAGCTGGATTGTTGGTGTACTTGTCGGAGACTGTAAAACCAATAATGGGTGACGATAATACAGATACTTATAACACTAATCGACTAAGAGTAGGGAGCGGACCCTGTGCTTAATAAACGAATAAGATTACGGGGGGCTGGTATCATGCAACTTGAACTCACCATAATGGTTTAGAGTTGTGACGAGTTCCATGTTTGAAAATTGTGTATTCTTGTGTGTTTTCAGGAAAACACTGGTTTTTCAAAACTCGACAGATCTTGGGAAGTATAACAAGTTGTTTTATTTGAGCTAGTTTTACATATTTATGTTTTATAGGTTGGAAAGTAATAGTTTTTGTTGCTTTTTAGCTTCAAATTTGCTGCTTATCTCTATAAAAAAAACGCTGATTTTAAATCAATTAATCAAGAATTAACACAGACCCCGTGTTTAGGAAATAGATATAATTACATGGGGCTGGTATCACACAACATGAACCTACCAAATTCGCTTAATGGATTACGAGGTTGCATGTTAAAAATCATACATTGTTCTGCGTTTTCAGTAAAAAATTGATTTTTTCAAACTCTACAAATACAAAGAGATATCATGAGTTGGTTTATTTGCGCAAGTTTTATAGATTTGTGCTGCTAAGCTGGGAAGCAAAACCTTTTTTAATTTTAAATTTCAGCTTCGGTCTCGAAACTCTTCTTTTTTTTTAACATAAACTAATCAATAATATGCACCAAGCCCGTACTTAATAAATAACGAAGAAGAACACACTGCCTTTCATCATACAAACAACAAAAGGTAAAACAATGAAGAATTAATCTAATATATTGTTTTTTTTTATCCTCAAATGAATATTTCGGCTCTATATCCAAGAATAAAATAAGGCTTAAACGCAGATTCATCTATCCAAGCCGAGTGGTTAGCGCTTTAGATTTAAAATCCTGAGGTCAAGGGTTCGAGTCCTAGTGTCGCTGTTTATTTGGTTTGGAACGGGGTCTATAGGGTGACTGTGTAAGCTCAGCCAGAGTCGACCCAGCTTTAAAAGCGTACCAGGAAAACTGTGCGGGAAAAACGTGGGATGATTTGCCCCCAACCAAGCATTGCGCTCCCGGTCAAAGGCAATGAACCAGGAGATCGATACCTGCGCAACGCAGACCATTCGACACTCTTATTTTATTTACTTTTTTTTATTTTTAGCAGAATCATCAATTGAAGGAAGTTTAAATTTAATTATTATATTGTGGTTGATTTTAATTTTAGTTTTTATGATGCTAATCCATGCTTAGATTGTTTTATTGAGTCACCATAGGACATCCTCCTTGTATTGCTCCTCATTGGTCAAGTAAATAGTACGAGGAAAATCAGTATTTAACTCATTAATCTTAAAAGTTTTTATTTTAGTCATATTGTGTTCTGGTTTGAGAACAGAAGACCCGTTCCAAATTTTTCTTTCTCATATATTAAATTGAAATAGAATGGTTCTACCAAAACGGTGGAGAGAGAAAGTAAGATGGAGAGAAAGAAGAATATAACGAGCGGCACGGAGAGATAGAGAGAAAGAGAGAGGAGAGAGAAAAAAATAATGGCATGACTGCATACGGAGCTCTTATTCATTAAAAACTGAATTCTCGATTTTCCCCCAATTTTTAAGATACATCTGGTTGAATAACTCTCAACGTGACTGAGGCCATCTTAACAACCAGATTTCACTGTCTTTAGTACTTGAATTTTTTGGTAGTTAACTTCCTCTTCGAAGTTTCTGGTAATTTTTTTCTTATCTTATGTAAACACTAGCAGAAATATAATGAACGAATCTATAGCAAAATATTAACAAAGAATAGAAAAAAGTGAACTAAGGATGTTTGAAGTAAAAATGAGTAATATATCATTTTTCTACTATTCTATTTTATTTATTAGAGGACTACTTTCAATTTTTCCATAAAAGAAGTTTTTCAAAGAAAATTAAAGATCTGCATTAAACCAAAGTCTAGCAAAATATAAAGTAAAATAATTATTCAAACTTAAAACGAACAGAAATTACCATAAATAAGATTAGGGCTAAAGCCCCCTGAACCTTCTAAGGCCCTCTACTGGTGAGAGTTTTCATTTCGAGTAGCGTGTTTTTGTTTGTCGTAACATCAACAACAATAACAACAAAAAAATCATTATATTAACCAATATTACTAAAAAAACTAATCGACGTAGCCTATACTGATTATTATATATAATGGACTGGATATTCATTCTGGGAAGTCTCTGTAATTTCGGATTTATTAACGTTATAAAAGAAATTTAGATTTAAGATATAACTGGTTTTCAGTTGATGACGACTTCTGTTCGTTTTAAGTTAAAATTGTCATTTTACTTTATTTCTGTTCGTCTTTGGTTTAATGTAGCTTTTTACTTTTTCTTTGAAAATTGCTTTAAAAACAAAAGTTCTTTAATTAATTTCTTCTCGTTTTTAATTAATTTCTTCCCGACATTCTTCATTTCATTGGTTAATAAAAGGAATATTTGTAAAGCTTTTTTCGGTTTTATTTATAAGAATTAAGGTTTTAGCTCGTAATTTATATTTAAGATAAAGTTTTGCAACAAATCTTAATAATAGTTGTACTTGTACTAGAGAGCTTTGGATGGCTGGGCAAGGGGAATACTGTTCACACAAATTGATTGAAAATCCGTATAAATATTGTCCTTTTGTAGAGCTGAAGTCTTTCTTGAAGTCGTCTTTTGCCCTTCTTCAATAGCCTCCTAAATAATCCCTGGAAGTTTCAATTTTATACCCTGGGTTGTTATCGATATACTGTAGATAAAACCTTTAACAATTAGGATGTATATAGCGTTTTTTAATTTGATTCAAAATCCCCTCAAAATGCCCTGAAAGTTTCAGTTTCAAAACACATTGGTTCAAAACCCCCTCAAAGTGCCCTGAAAGTTTCAGCTCACAAGCTCAGTTTCAGCTTTTGAAAACCCGGATGAAAATAATGGCTTTTGATGTGTTGCGACATTCATCTTAGTACTCCTAGAAATTTTTAACTTTATCCCCTTTGCCATTCTTAAGTTATCACAGATACGCTACTTTGATAGCCTGGATCCACATACGACTTTTTGGTTAAGCTCAACATCCCGCTCAATATTCCCTGAAACTTTATAGTTTCCCTGAAAGTTCCTGAAAGTATACCTTTAGACGTTCAGGATACACTAGAGGTGCCTTTTGATTTTATTCAACATTCTCTGAAAGTTCAACTTAATAGCCTTAGCAGTTTCTGAGATATTGTACTTGCACCCTTTTGACAGCCTGGATGTCCATAGTGAGTTTTGATTTACTTCAACATCCCCCTCAATATTTTCTGGAAGTTTCAACTTATTTAGAAGATGCGCCATTTTGACGTTTTTGGTGCCCCTTTGCGTCTTTTGATTTAGCTCAAATATCCCCTAAAAGTTTCAACTTAATGCCCTTAGTGAATCCTAAAAATATTACGAATAACCCGTATTGACTAGTTGGATTGATAGAGTGTCCTCTAATTTAGACCACATCCCCTTCAACATTCCCTGAAAATTTCAACTTCATATCTTTAGCCGTTCCTGAGACTTGTAGGTACGTTCTTTTGACATCCTGGATGCACAAAGTGCCTTTTGATTCAGTTAATATCCCTCCACATTCCATGAAATTTTCAAATAAATACATTGAGCAATTTGTGAGATATTGCAGGTCCGTCCTTCTGACATTGCGGGTGCACGGTGTCTTGTACTTTAGTTCAAAGTCCCCCTCGAGATACCCTGAAAATTTCACCTTAGTACCTATAGCCTTTTTGGATAGCCATGGTCAAACACACCCCCTCTCCCGATAATAAAACGTATACGTAAACAATTAGTAACTTGCCCCAAGCACTGCCCAAGGGGCTGTGGGGTGTCGAATTTCTTTTGACTCTTAAAAAGGATACTATAGGGTAATTTTGAATTGAGTAAGCCCCCTGCGACGTTTCTACGACAACTGCTTCCACACGAAGTGGATTGGAAAAAAAATATACGGAAGCCACTTAACTCTTTACTTATTCAGCACTACTGTGCTGCCTCATATACAGGGCAGCTTTCCACTTGGCCAACTTAGACAATCAATTTTCATTTTCACTGTCCCTGGTACTTCAAATAATGTTTATACATTTTTGTTCCCAGGTTATGTAAACAATATCAAGAGTATAATGAACTATAGACTTAAAATAAGATTTTAGACTTAGAATAAGTCCAAGAGAACTCCTAGACTTAGATTGTGCTGATGCTTTAAGGATCTTAGATGGAAATGTTAGGAAATAGAATGAGCTTTTAGAGGTTCTACGAGTTCAGGATGCAAGAATAGGTTTCAAAATTAATATAAAAAAGACCAAGTCGCTTCGCTAATAAGTGAAGATGAAGTCGTGATACTGGGTATTGAGCAGACCGAAAAGTGAAAAGCTTCACTTATCTACATAGTATTATTAGTAAAGACGTTGGGTACAGTGAAGATGTTAAAAGTATAATGGTAAATGTCCAGTATGTTTTTTTCACAGCTGACTAAAGTTTGGAAGAATAGGGAGATACGTTTGCGAACCAAGAGTGGAATATTGGAAGCTACATTGATGACACTTGTTAAGTATGGTTCTGAAGCGCAGGCGCTCCGAAAAACGGAAGAGGATTTACTAGATGTTTTCCAGAGAAATCTTCTATGGATTCTTTTGGGTACCTAACAGTCTGACCGTATCTTAAACACTAAGCTGTACGAAAAATATGGTTCAATCCCGCTTTCTAGGGCTGTAACGCGAGAAAGGATGAGATGGCTAGAACATATTCTGCGGATGAATGATGACAGACTGTCGTAGATTGTCCTTATTGCACACCGTTCAGGGCCAAACGAAAAGCAGGTTGTCACCGAATAGGGTAAGAGGATGTCAAAAGGAAAGATTTAAGAGAAACGGAAGCTACTTGGTAGGATCTAAAGAGGGAAGCTTCGAATAGATTGGGATGGAGGCGGAGCGTGCGTAGCTGTGTTGGTCTCAGGCGGCTTGGTGCCACAGTGATTTAGTTAGTAGTAGTAGAGGTAGCTAATGCATAACCGCTCTGCAAGTCTAGGCCCTGTGGCAGGTGAGACCGATCCCGAATCCTATACTGCCAACCGCATATCAATACTGTGCCACCACAGGATAAAAACTGAGTACACAGAACTAATCCATTACATTGCTCCAAATTGGGTAGCTACATTGCCACTACATTGCCACGGCATAATTTTAATCTTGAACCCTTCTCATTAGAGAATGTTATTTCGATTTTACTGTAACAACTAAAATTTGATAAGTTAAAAAATTTATAGATTCTATCCTAACAGACACACCAACAAAGAGTTGGGAGTGGAACACGTAAAGACTGATCGATTAAACCCTTTTCTACCCGAAAAATAAAATAGGAGCCTAAAGGCAAGCTTTTTATGTTAAGAGCCCCCTCCTCCAACAAGAACTCTCTAGAATTAAGGATTGAAATTGATAGGCTGGTGCCCCTCTCTTGTATAGCGAGATTTTCCTACCTTTCTTTTATATTTTCTCTATAATTTGAATGTTTTTATTATTCTTTTTTAATCCCTGTGAAACTCCCTAATAAAAAATGCAGATAAAAGAAATATAGAAAACGAGGGAGTGAAAATGACACTATTGACTTCGATTATTCATTTTACACATTTATTATTGCTATCCTGACCAGCATTCCGCCTAAAGCAGGATAGGGGAGCCCCTTAAGATTGGTCGGAAATAATAACTATGGGAAATCTCTTTAACAATGGGAAACCTTTTTTGAAGTAAAATGTTATACTCGTATCATTAACTCAAATATGAGTATGTTACCCGTATTGATATTTGCATTTATTTTAAATTTATAGTACAATGTAATTTATCTTGTTGAAATTCAAAGGGAAAAAAATGCTGTAACCTAGATATCCCACTCAGTGGCTCTTAAGCATTCAAGTTATTTCACAATAATATATATATGGTAAATACTAGAAAATGTGGAATTAAAGAAATGCTAAAGAATTAAAATAGTTACTTTAACAAGTCGCAGATAGTTTTCTTTATCTTCAGGCCTTCCTCCATCACGGCTTCCAGGATACTCCCAATCCAGGTCAAAGCCATCAAACTGGTATTGCCGAAGATATCGTACAACAGATTTTGTGAAGTTTTTTCTCAGCTCTGAATCTTCTGCTAGCAGCGAGAACCTCTTTGAGCCCTCATTCCAACCGCCAATGGCAAGTAATGTTTTCAGTTCTTTGTTATACGTTTTTAAACCGTTAAACTTGGCGTACGCTCCTAGAAGATCATATTTCTAATCAATTTCTCTAATTAATATCTCTAATTAATTTAAATTACCGTTCATTCCAACCACCAATGGTTGGCACTATTTTCATTTCTTCGTTTTAGGTTTTCAAACAGCCAAAAATTGAATAAGTTGAATTGATTAAGTAATAAAGAATAAGTAATAAACTCAATAAGTAATTTATTTCACCAGCCCTTTATTCAAAGCTTTGAAGCCATTGAAGCGTTGTGTGTCACTATAGTATTCCGATATCCATAAAGAAAAACTATAAATCCTGGAAACCTCTTTAAAACACTCTAAATTACTTACTTATATCATTCCTAAATGTGAACTGCTTCACTTTAACCAACTCCCCCCCCCCTTTAATGGAGAAACTACAGCCCAAATTATATAATTATACTCACTGAACTTTCAGTAGCGCGACTCTCTTTATAACACTCTAAATTACTTACTTATATCATTCCTAAATGTGAACTGCTTCACTTTAGCCAACTCCCCCCCCCCTTAATGGAGAAACTACAGTCCAAATTATATAATTATACTCACTGAACTTTCAGTAGCGTGACTCTTTTCTTTCTGCCACTTTTTTAGCATTATATCATTCCTAAACCTGAACTGCTTCACTTTAACCAACACCACCACCCCCTTTAATAGAGAAACTACAGCCTAAATTATATAATTATACTCACTGAACTTTCAGTTGCGCGACTCTTTTCTTTCTGCCACTTTTTTAGCATTTGCCGTTAAACTTCAAAGAAAAAAAGAGTCATACTGCTGAAATATCATTGAGTATATATATAATTTGGGCCATATATTTGTCCCATTAGAGATGGGAGGATAATTAAAGTTTAGTGGTCCACACTTAGAAATGATGTACGTAAGTATCTTAGAATGCTTTAAAGTAGTTTTCAGAATCTTATAGCGTTTCTTATGGACAGTGTGAATACTGAATTAGCATCAACCGTTACATTGTTTTACTGGCTTATATTTTTTGTATATTTTATATTAATTAGAATAACCCTTTATTCCACTTGTTAATGACAATTAATATTTGAACTCAACTCATCATTAGAAGTTGTAAAACGTTGAAATTTCTACATTCGATTTAACTTTAAACTTCAAATAGAATATTTCCAATCAGTTCTAGCCGTTCTTTGTTCCAACCCCGATGGCAAGTAATGCCTTTCATTTTTTCATTTTGGATCTTTAAATCGTTGAGCTCTATACTCGGTCCTTTTTTTAATCAATCCCAATCACCTTCCAGTTTAACCACTGCTAGTTGACAAAAATATACATGACTTCAAACTGCAATGTTTGGGAGTGTGTTTGAGCATAAATTCAATACACCTGTTTGCTGTCTAACCAAGCTGGAAAGTGTCTAACCTAACTGTCAAGTCTGGAGAGCTGTAACTATACTTCCTTTTCTTTTGAAACAGAGCTTTTGTTGAGTGATCTGCCGCTTTAAGGTGCCACTGAGGATGTGCCAGACAGCAAGGGGTGTGTAACATCCGTTTAGAACTTTTGTCCTGCAGCAAGACCCTTACATCACAGGATCCCCCCTATTTACATTGGAGATATTAAACAAGAGGAAGAAAATTCTCAAGCAGAACTTATTTTGAGACTTGAGACTTTTTAATTTTGAGACTCGAAGTCAATTCTATATAGCTTTATTAGCATATCGGCAATATTGAAACTGGTCTTAAGGCGACGGTATCCCTTAAGATAATGTATTCTCTTCACATCTATAGGCCCTTTTCACTCACCCTTCCCCCTTCTTCTCACATGTACTTCAAGATCCAAAGCTCCATAGGCTGATATAAGTAAATAGAATCGGATCATTCTGTTTTAGCACTGCAAAATTTTACTGAGTTTCCATCTGCACTTCCAACATTCGACTGCGTCCTTATAGAGACGAAAACTAGTTTTTATAAAAGAGCTTGTAGTGCATATACTTTGGGATTTTCCTTGGAAGCCGGAGGACAAAATCGACACCTATCCCAAATTGCTTATATAAACTGATCTCTTACCAGCGTACACTTGTAAGTCATATGTAAATCCGCATCTTTCCACTCTGGAAAGGAGGTTTCATCCCACATGTATTTTTTTTTATTCTGCTACTTCAGAGATATTGACTGCTCCATCGGGATTATTTGCTCATCAATGACCCAATGTTGTTCTGGGCATATCTTAATGAAGTTAGCTCTAAACCTCTGCATCAAGGGACGAATTTTTTTTTTTACTCTTGACGTAACCAAGGTCTTAGACATTGTCACTGAAATGCAAATACTTTTCTATCAGTTCTAATCAGTCATGGATAACGTGGGATAACTACCGTGGCATAACGAGTTTCATTTGACCAGTACTGTTGATAAGAGGGGCTATATGTAAACAAAGGGAATCCCAGGAAACACATCAATAGCAGCTAAAAACCTCTAACTTCTTCCCAGCTTCTGAAGCACGCATATATTTGTGTGATCAAAATGAGGCTTACTACTTCTTTGTAAGAAAAAACATATACCAACAGGGTCTTTATGCTCACTTATTGGACACAGAGTCTTGATAGGATGAAACCTACTTTTCGTCAAGCAATGTCTCGTACTTTCATTGGTTTCGAAGTAAAATTATATAAGGATGGTTGTATCCGGATGTCGACAACTCTATTAGCTTTAGATTCGTCCAAATGGTAACCGTTGTGGGCTTCAATTTGACTGGTTTCCATTTCGGCTTCTAACAATTCTTCTAAAAGTAAGATCTTTATCAGGAAAAACACACTGAAGCTCAGATAAGTCTTTACCTTTCAAGCTCAGAAGTTTCATCTTGGTAAATGACGGAATTCACAGCTTGCGCCGACAAAATTGGTTGTAAAAGTTTCTTCATAATTGTAGAGTATCCCATTGGGAGCCTTTATGTGGGGTTTTGTCAAGGGAGGAGGGGCAATTTAAAAGACCCTTGAATTGTTATATATTTGAAAAATATAAGACTGTTGTAGGAATAGGTAGATAAAATCTTTATATTTTAGGGAAGATACGGCCCCAAGGACCATTCCCTCCTACGTACGCTTCTTCCCCTGGTACCGTATTTGCATGGCCTTATTCTAGAGTAGTCTTTATTATATTAAGTTTCCTAGTTACTAGAACCAGTGAGCTATTATACTGATCCATGGGTCCTTTGAGTTTAGTAGTACCAGGATTGGAAAGCTGCTTCCCCCATTTAGGACCCAAAAGGGTATCAATCCAGCAACCATGGTCAAGAAGAGAGGGGGGTATAAATATCAGTACAAAAATTATCACATAACGTAATTTATATTATCATAGCCTAAATAATATTTATATTTACACATGTTATATATTTGTATCTAAATTAAATCTGAATTTACATAAAATGTAAATTATTATTTACCTTGATCTATGTCCTGCCATTTATCGAAAGGTCTGAGACGGAACTCACTGTCCATCCCAACAAACGCATAAACCAAATGAGTACATAAATAGGGGTTAATATTACTGGCTGTAAATTTGGCAATGCCTGGTCTGTAAGCACTCCAATTTGTGAAGTAACAAACTACCTTTTTATCAGAAGATGCAGCTGCTACTACGATACCTGAAACAGAGAAAAAGGAAGAGCAGTATTAACCATTTTGGCCGAATTTCACTGAAAACTCTGGGGGAAAAGTGGCCTCCATAAATGAGGTCACTTTTAAGTAATGCAATTGTAAGTTGTTAATAAGGGACTCAACCAAAATCTATCTTTTACTACCAACTTAGAATCTTCATTCAGTTTCAGTTAGTTCTCATTTAGCCTCTGCACACATCAGTCGTCGATTAAAACGCAAGTCCTTTCGATATATGGTATCAACCTCTTTTACCAGAATTTAGGGGAAAATCTATTTTCAGTCGGCACGACAGTTTGAGACTTCAGAGTACAAGCCCTCGATATTCTCTAGTGGGGAGAATTCTGAGATTTTAATTTTGGGGATATACTTTTCTTAGGTTTAAGTTTCAGTCGGTTGCACCTTTGCCATCTTTTTAGTATAGATTTTAGATTTTAATTTTGGGAATATACTTTTTTTAGGTTTAATTTTCTTTAATCTGGAGGACTAAAATAAGCCTGTAACCATTTCAACTCTCCCTGCACCTCCTAGTTTCTCACTTCGCAACAGTAGACCTATTGTAGGAATGTCACACCTTGGGTAAGTCACAACGTAAAACGATTTTCAACCTGTATAATCCAAGGCAGAATTAGGCATATGACCCTTTAGCAACCTCCTCTCCCCAGTAGGTTCTTTTTTTTAATAAGATATACATCGTTTACCTTATTTGAAGTGGTATCACAGAAGGATTTTAATCTGTATTGATGGAGTCTCAAAACATGCCTTATGCCCTTCAAATCCCCCCTCCCTTCGACTCTCACAATGTCAAGTTGCTTCCTACCTCTAATGTTTAGGTAGAAAAGTAATCCTATTGCACCTTGTTTCAACTGAAGAACTGCCATGATTTTCAGTTTGTTTTATTTCAGGCACAGAAAGGACCGTTGGTCCCTCGAAGACAGGTTCCGCTTCATCTCTAGATTTTTTTCTGAAGAATTGGAGGCAAAACGCCCTTTGATTGACCCTACAAGAACAACTCTTATTGACAACTTTTCACCCAGGGTAGAAAAGTATTATATTTTTAACCCCTTAGAGACAATTTTTACTTCTTCGACACCCAATCTGATTGAAATTTAAAGGACAAGTCATTATGTGTAATTTATATATATATATATATATATTATATATATATATATATATATATATATATATATATATATATATATATATATATATATATATATATTATATATATATATATATATATATATATATATATATATATATATATATATATATATATATATATATATATTCTATTTTATCTTACTACTGAATTGGCGCGTTGTTAGAGGCATCCACCACTCCTAAACTTCATTTCTAAACCTATTTCTAAACCATTTCTAAACCTATACTACGAAATTACCTAAAGCCATGGGGACGTTTATCAACCATCTTAAGATCGGTGAACTTTAAAGCACAGATGCTTACAGGCTTTAAAATTTTTACATCATTAATTTAATGACTGCATTATTATATTATCACAGAGTGGCTTGTAAGCAGGAGTCATAAAACTAATTAAATCATTAAATTAATTAATTAAATCATCATTACATTAATTAAATCATTTTACATCCTTAATTAAATCATCATTATTTTAATGATTGCATTATTATATTGCTACAGAGTGGCTTGTAAGCAGGAGTCATAAAACTGGTTCCTCTTGAGGGAGGAGGGGACTAACACTTAGGGGGTCTACCGTTTTATTCATTTCCCAGGAATTTTAGGGCATAAAAATTAAAAAATTTTAGGCATGGTCTTCATGCAAATGTCTACGCAACGATTATAGCTAATAATACCAGGCAATGACACATTTTGGCGATAATTGGTAAAGTTTTTTTGCGGCAATCACTTAGTGATAGACATATACTCAACTGTTTTCACCATCAAATACACAATCAACACTTGAAATGGGTTAAATTTTTTGCGTTAAAATACACATTCTCAAATATGGCAAAGTGGCGTAGCCTTAGCTTGCACTTAGAACCATTTTAGAAATAATAACATAGATTTGTTCAGGTTCTGTATGATTTGGGGTAAATTGAGGAAGTAATAACTTTTATCCATGGTAAATTTTAAATGCTTTGTATAGCGCAAGGCATGGGCATGGGGCATAGCGCAAGGCATGGGGCTGCATAGCATAATGCAAGGTGCAATGGATATAAGAAAACAGAGAATGAACATTGTTATAAGAACATCAAACCAACAAAGAGAAAATTCTCAGTGACAAGAAAATATAAATATCCGCGTTTTTTTTTACATTTTTGTTTCTTTTCTCTCCACTGCAGTCTCGTTTGGTGTTTTTTTTTTTTTTTCACTGAGATTTTTCTCTTTGTTGGTTTTTTGTCATGGCTGGCCAGTTCGGCTTAAGATCTTACATAATAAGAACATTGTGTATATTAAGCCTATTTTTAAGAAAGTTTAATCAATTTCTATTAAATTTAGAAAAGAGGAAGGAATTTTTTCTTCTGACATATTATTTAAGTCTTTGAAGGGTTGGCGACTACATGGAATGGTGAAGAAACAAAATTAAAGCATTAGTAGTAATCTAACTTATACTTTGCTCGGGTACATAGCAATTCCTATGTTATTTGCTTGGTTTATGTTCCTTCCATGCTATTCTATGTTCCTTCCATTGTTATTCTATGGGAACCTCTATACGTAATTAAACACGTTATGAAACTACGTGTTATTTGCTTATGTCCTGTTGGTACCATTCCAAACGAGTGGGGATTCCCCGCCTGTTCCTAAACATTGCAAAAAAGATAACAGTATGAACGCGGGATTCCCCGCACAGAATTGTTTCAACTCCAAGTTTTTTTTTCAACCAGAGTGGTTTTTTTTCGAGCTGACACCTGTTTTTTAGGCAGCCAATCAGAGACAACCGAGATATTTACTCCTCTCTCTCTCTCTCAGACAATTTTTTTGTTGTTGCTAGCTCAGTTTCATTGTGACAGTGAGAGTGTTAACACATAAAAAAATGTTCCATACATGTCCACTATGTATGTACACACTGGGTAGCTGGTCATCATGTGAGAATTGCACAATGATTGATGAGTATGATGAAAAGTGTAGATTATGCAACCCGTGTAAATTGCATAGAGGATATGCTGTACAAATTAAAGGTTGTAATTCCTGTCATGAAGAGGTGTGTGACTCTCATCCTAGAGGCCACCTATGTTCCAATTGCCATTATGATAAATTTAATCAGTGGGAGAATACATATCCCGGTATGATTGGAAAGAATCCTAAGCGTGATTTTAGTTTATTGCTAAGAGATTGGTATCGCCGTGGTTTTAGATTGTTCTGGGAGGAGGAAACGGGTCAACGATTCAACTGCTGGAACAACAAAAGAATTTGGTTTCTACGTCATTGTTGTGAAGACAATGACTACTATGATTATAAGCCCACTGATTTTTATTTGGCTGTGACGGAATGTGATTCGCCGCTTGAGGACACTATTTGTGACATTACTTCAAATAAACAAATTGAAACATGTGAATTCTATAGAATGAATGAGAATAGTATCATTGACTATACAAAGAGATATGACAAGAGTGAAGTTACACTCTATTGTAGAAAATGTGACCCTGACATTGCACTACATCAGGATCAGTACACTGTGAATTCAGATAATCTACCTGCACTAGTTGTTGTCGACAAATACCTATACCTAGTAGTGGATGAAATCTAAAGAGTAGAAAAGTCGTTTTATCATGTATATAAATTTTTATTAATAAACAATTTCACATACATTTTTAGAACATTTTATTCGTAGGGCACTAAAATCAATATTAAAAACGCTTGTAAGTATATTTTCCACTAGAAAGTCGTTCAATCGAGGTAAGTCAACGTAGATGTCGAGAAAATGCTTGCAGGTGTAGCCACGACATCTGAACATGAAAAAGAGTAGTGCATGAAAGCCACATGTCTTAGTCGTTAAATCTTGTACTCTTCGTTGATTTTGAATAATGGTTTTCCCACTGCTTTCAATGAAGTTACTTATGTATGGTGTGTAGAATTTATACGATAGGCCAAGAGGATCAAAAAATTCAATTTTCTTCGCTGTTTGACAGATGCATAGCCAATGACCGGTCTTCAAAGTCGATGGACTGCTATTAACAATGATTAGGGTATTGTTAACACTTGGAATTTTTTCAATGAAGTCCGATGGTATGCAATAGGACTTGTACTGGGACATGTATGGATCCATACTAAATACGTTGATTATTTGGTTTGTGTTCATGGTGTTAAGTCTAGTAGAACACTGCCGTCGGGGGTGATTTCCCAATAGGTTTCAAATTGACTCAGTGATATTAGCGTGATACTCTCAGTCAAAGCATCGGCAAATGTACACTCTAAACGTACATTCCCTGTTCGTACTATGCTCATATCCTGAGTCCCCGACAAGTCAAAAACAATTACCCCATGATTTTTTGAGAACATTGAATCGGTTATTCCATTTTCAAATAGTTGAGAGTCATGATCTAGGGATTGCATGGTCAACTCGTACAGAGTTCTATAGGATTTTTTGTCAAATGATATAGTGTACAGACGAATACCATTCACTTTGCACACAAGGCTAGATAGACCGAAAAAATTAAAATCATGGGGGATTCAGTCCAGGATCCAACAGCACTGCCACTCTTCACAAAGGCCAAAGTCAATTTTGATGGGATTTCTCCATTGATAAATGACGAATCGCTATAGCTACGAGAGCCGGTGGCAATGTGACGTTGATTGGTGATCGTATGGGGGACAAGAAGTTTAATGTTGTTGCCATTGGCTCTTAGCTTTTCCACTGCCAATGCAACAGAGCTCATAACTTGTTGTTTTCGCATGTGGAGAATTGCCGATGTGATAATAACATTTGCATCGGGTGCTGCAGGAAGTGTTTTTCTCAAAATGAAATTCGATGGGGCCATCTGTAACTTTATGTCAATCTTGACATTAGGGGGTATCCATTGGGATATATTGAATATCTCATGATTTAATTTTCCAACCAGATGATACTCTTGGGTCACTGCAGTAGTCAACTCACCGTCAGTATCAACACCTGATCGATATTCATAGCCCAATGATTGTCCTCTCAACTCCTTGTATGCCTTTGGTGTCATCATCATAAATTGTATGTAGCTTGCATAGTTTGATAAATTATTGCTAGTGCTCACCAATGTTCCATTAATAAATACATTAATTTGTTTGAATAGTTTGTGTAGAATACAGTTCTCGTAGGAGAGACCATCGCCAGCATTTGGAGTTGTATTATCTGACTTTTTCTTCACCGCAACATTTAAATCAATAAATGTTGATGACAAATCAATGAAATAGTCTTCATTGGAAAATATTTGAAAGTGTATATTTTCCGAGAGGGGCTGTTGGGGGTGAAATTGTTCATAGTAGCCATACTTGACACTGACATCAACATTTTCAGCATTGAATAGATTTAATGAGGAACTAATTGATGGATATGATTCCTTGTGGGGGAAATAAGTCATCTTAAGAAAAGAAATCCTTCTTTGATCTAACAATCTTTTTCTTTTTCTTCTTCTGCTTATTGGTCTTCCTTGTTTTCTTCCTCAAAGTCCTTGTTGATGTCCTTCGCTTCCCGCCTGGGTGGAGACTGATGAGTGAATGACGTGCACGCATCCTTTTCAATCCCTCCCCATTTCGTCGAGATTTTAATTGCTCACCAATTGCTCTTGCTGAAGATCTAACATTTTCCTTAACACTCTCCTTGAAATTCTTGCCCGACCCCCAGTCCTGTAGTGTGGAGGCAGCAAAATTTGATGCAGCAGGTACAAGATATTTTCTGGCAAGGGGTAGTGCAGAACGAAATAGCCTAGCAAACCAGCTACCAAGACCATAGCCAGACATTGTAGTACGACCCTTGTAGTAGTCCAATCCATTGCCTATTTGACGTGGACTCAAAGCACCAACATAGCAATCGATATCGGGACAGACAAATGGAATTCTCCTATTGTTCATTTTAGGTGATTGTGCTATCGCCAACAATGGGTCGAAAATGACATGTAATCACTGCTAAGCCTTTTGAAATTGCTAGAGGATCACCTAATTCAGTTCTTAGTGTTAACTGACAGAGTTACAAATAGGAAGTGTTTACGGGAATATACTGAAGATGCTTTATATTGTAGTGATGAATATGCTCTTGATTGGTTTTTCGTTCAAGAACTCGTAGGAGGGGAACATTTGAATTAACGACTCTCGATGTTTCCACAAATGAAGCGTAGAGAAATATACAAGTGTCTGTGGAGAAGGCAGGTGAGTAGTCAGCAAAAAGGAAATTAGTGTTTCCGGCACTTTTACCATTGATTATATTGAGCTTAAAGCCAAGAACATCCTTTAGGTTATCATTGAGAATAACCTTTTCGCTGGCAATAGGTGAACTAATGTAGATCTTGCCCTCCTCCTTTGAATAGTTGAAATGAAAAGCTCCTTTTTTACGAGCGGAAATTCTTTTATTAATAGAACGACATAAATCATTCATACAGGTGAGTTCCTCGTAGGGTAATTCAATATATGGATAATCCATCAAATTGATTTTTTGAATACGTTCTTGATCACCTTAAGGTGGTAGTGGCCAATCATAGGGTCAAACTTTTATATCATATTTACGATCCTTTCTCAGGATGTCATAGGTATTTTTGAGAATACAGTCGACAAGAGCCTTTTCATACGCACCGTCAAATTTGATGGCGGGGGAGAGTTTTGTCCAAAAATCACTTGTTCTATTCAAGTCGTTGTAGAGAGGATCGGAAACATTGGACATAAAAGTTACATAAAAATCATTGGGCATTGTCAATATCTTCAACACCGATCCAAGAATCAAAATCAGAGTTGTATCCTAGCCACTGAACAAGTAACTGTTTCCTACCCCTGCGAGTACGAGTCTTTAATATCTTTTCAATTTGATAGATTTCACTATTATTTTTAACTTTTTGTAGTTCATAGTCATAAAAGCTGCCGAGAATCTCTTCATCTTTGGTATCGCGCAAACGATAAGTTATGGGTTTAGTGTCTAGGATTTTTGCCACTTTAAAAAGTTCGGTGGACCACAAGTAATTCCCCTTTTCAAAAACATTAGTTGTCCTATTAATTCGAACAGTATCACCAACATTGAATTTATTTTTCTTCTCGACAATCGTTTCATTGGAATACTGTTTAAGAAAGGTGTCAATTGTATCATGATCAGAATGATGAACTTCCGTTGGCGTAGAGTTGGACAATGATCGATGAGGTCGTTGATTATAAATCAACATGATTTTATCTAAATCATAAATAAAAGCCCGTGTATTTTTCAATGTACAATATCTTGAAATTAAAAGTCGAATAGTTCTTATCAATCGTTCGGCCAATGCAGCCTTTATAGGACTATGACTATGATAGAGCAGTGTACTATATTTTACTAGTACTTTTGCAACATGGGGATTTACAAAATCACTACCACGATCCGTTTGAATTTTTTTATATGAATCCTGTTCGAGAATACTTTCAATGGCCTGAGCAACTTCAACGCCTCTCTTTGATCGCAATGGAATGGCATATGCATAGCGACTAAAAACACTGATTGCAAGTAGAATGTACTTGTACGGTGTATTGTGACGTCGTTGAACCTCATCTAGAGTCAGGAGATCTGCTTGCATTATATGCAGTGGGTAAAAGGCTTTAGTTTTTCGATATTGATTAGCACGAAGTCTATGATTTCTATGCAGAGTGTAACTTGATTCATTTTGTAGATAGTCTTGTACACTTTTAGTGTGAACACCAGTGACCTTGGAAAGAGTGGTGGGTGAACTTAAACTCCCCACCTCACCAATATTTTCATAAACACCTTTCAGAACTTCAACCATTTTGAACGTAAACACGTTGTGTAACGTCCACTACCCTTTTGTATACTGGCGGTTGGTGTTGGCGGTGGTGACGTTGACTTGATACGTCTTCACTTTTGTCTAGCTATCAGTGGTGTGCTAGTATTTTCCAAAATTGATTTAAAATCTTCTTCTTCTTCATATTTTAATGGCAGTGTTGACAATGATGCAAGTTCATTTAATGTTTTTAGAATTTGTCTATTGCTAATAAGACTTTTGGGGAAGTTTAATGTATTTAGAAAGTTGTATAGATGAGCGTCAAATGATAATAGTCCTTTACGATTTGTAACCATATCATAGATTAAATCAAGTAGATTATAGCTCTTGCCCTGAATTATAATCCCTTTCCCATTGCTCTCAACTTGAATATGATCTTGACCACTTTCCATGAGATAGGCTAGGAGTCGTTTACTTTGTTCACGATATGAGTGGGGTATTAGATTTCCAATTTTCAATACAATTGAATCCAATTCTTCCTTCTTTAATTGTGTTCCAGCAGCAGACTCTTGAGGAGATGATTCTTTTTTGTGATCAGCAGCAGCAGTGGCCTTCACATGATAGGACTTATGTTTGTCCACTCGGCGAAGTGCATCTTGAAGTAAAAGCAGTTTTTTATCATCCTCAATATTCTCGTTGTCAAGGAATTTACTCAGATTGTTCTCAAAGTGTTCGACGGGTGAGAGAGCGAGTTCTATTGGAGTTAATTTATAGGGTTTTGCCATTCTCTAGAGAAAACTGTTTACAAGTCCTGTAATTATTGGCAGTAAAAGTGTGAAAAAGCTACCGCCCGCCTGAAGAAGTCTTTTGTTTTTAAAATTCTTTCCTTTCTTTTTAGAGGCCAATGTACGTAAAATGGAACGATGTTGCTTTGCCCGTTGCTTAACTACTTCTGGCAGTTGAACATTACCCTCGGTCAAATTTAAACAAAGTTCAGATATTAGATTAATGTAATCATTGTCAATACCATGTTTGAGTATGGCTTTCCTAAGCGAGGGTTTTGAAGTGCTTAGAGCTGAAAACAAATATCTATTTTCATGTAGTTTCTTCAGTGTCATGATAAGGACTAATAGGTCTTTTTAGTGTTCACGGGGAGATATACTGTAATTTCATTGTCGAAAATATCTGTGACTACACGCAGATCCTCGGGTGTATTTTGATTAAGATCCAATAGGATATAGCCGTGGGGTTTATTAGTTGCCTGATTGTATGCTGAGAGCAGAAATTTAGGGGCACCTGGATAGATTTGTTTATTGAGGGTTATTAGCGAGCTAGAATCACGAACAACTCTGTAGATGATATAGTAGGTGCAGTTCAATGCAAGTGTTCGCATACATTTGCTCTGATGAAAGAGATTGTGTAGAACCAGAGTAACGGAAATCTGTTCGTGATGAGAGCGAACAGTGAACAATTGTAGCATTTCCTGGGACCATTGTTCAATAGATTCAGCCAGATCGTCAATGATCAGCCAAGAGTTTGGTTCAATAATGCTGAAAACATCAAGTCCCTGTATGAATTGTATCTGCACCAATCCCATGGTGGTGGCAGCAATTGCTTTTATTTTATCGTATGACTCCTGCCAAATACTGTAATAATAGTAGATTTTTTTCGGCTTTTCCACAAACATTTTATCGCAATTTTTAATTATTTTAGTTAAGAGTGTTGTTTTGCCCGACATTGACGGCCCACACAGAAACGATCTGAATGGTGTTTTAAATTGATACATGTTCCCTTCAATAGTTCACCTGAACAACTAACTGTAGACCATAGTTGTCTAATGACTAAATAATTTCCCTACTACTCCGTTCAAGAATAATATGAAGAAGAAGAAGACGAATAAAGAATCATATTTTCTTTTATTATATGCATAAAAAAGTAACAATACTTAAAAAATACTACATTGAAAAAAAAGCACATTAAACATGAAAAAAATACACTTTTTTTTAATTTATCTATAATAAAAATACAACATTTACATGGGCATAGAGAAAAAACACTTAAATAAATACACTTTTTTTTGTTTATAGAAAAAATACAACATTTATTAGAATAAAGCACTTAAAATAAAATATCACTTTTTTTAAATTTGAATGCAACATGTACAAAAGCACAAAAAAATCTGCTCTAAGTCCAAAAAAAGATAACTTTGGTAGTGGCTGGCGGTGCGCCCCCCGCTGGTGGCCGCCCCCCTCGGGCCGCGAGGCCCGAAAGTTTTAGAAAAAAAAATTTACTGGACTTTATTCAAACCGAGACTTTCCCTATGGATAACACATTCGGCCCGGTCTGAAGTTAAATAGTGCCCAAGGGGGAGGGTAGTCACACCGTCTTGACAAACATAGACCTTGTCGGAGATGGTACTCATGGCAATTTTCTCTACATTTACAGTAAAGTTCCTGTAGTTGAGAGAACGAATTGCCAACAATTTGGCTCGTGGAATTGTATTTTCAACAATACAATTACTATAGATGTCCATGTTGAAATTCTTATCCACATAGCGCGTGGGTACTCCTTTGCAACGTTTCTTGATTTCCTCGTCATGTGTCTGTATAAAGTACATCTTCGGACTTACAAACACACCACTGGAAATCGTGTCGCTTCCCGTTTCAGATTTAAAAAATAAAAGCTGATTTGGCGCCCGACGTTTCACTAGCTCTGGGTATAGCCCACTCCAATTGGTGTAGTCCATCCGTGAGCTGATAATTTCACCGTGCGCCAAATCATCAATTAGATTTGGGGTCTTTACTTTTAACAGTAGAGAATCTGTGTCCCCGTAGCAGACCTCTACTTGCCCCTTCTCCGGCCACTGTACCCTAGCCACATTGTAGTAGAATTCCAACATGACTTTTTTGAGATCTCCAAGATCGCACTGCCTGCAGCAATATTTTTATTCAGGACAATGCGTCTTTTTTTCCTATTCATTAGTACCATGTCAGGGCCAATGATTGTGAAGGAAGTGTAATTTGGATCGGCAATAATTCGAGCACATTGTTTGGGGTCGGTCACGACGTCACAACGATTCCTATTGCGAACACTCACACATTTTGCCGAAAGCCGAATTCAAAATGAGTTTATAAATTTCTTTTTCGGCTTTCGTCTGCGCTTCAGAACGTTTCTTGACAAAAGTGTCAACAAACGTTTTTAGATATGGTTTTTGGCTAAACTGGAGCGCTCTGTGAACCTTTGTGACGTTGAAACCGTTGTTGCACATCCATTTTAAAGGCACGTGATGTACAACAATATTTTTTTTCGGCAGAAGGTCAGCAATAAGTTTTTGTTTTGAAGGTCACCAATGCAATCCGTCCACCTCGACTAAACACCTATTGCGGGGGCTCAAAGAGTCCCTAGGCACAGGTCTATTGATGCACGGGAAAACAAAATCCTTTACTGAATCGTGAAGCTCAACTGGTATCTCCCCATCAATTTCAAAAAACCATCCAACCGGTCCATTCTCCTCAACACTGTTGTCAATGTTGGGGAAATGGGGAGCTTGAGGGTCATTGAGCCATTTATAGTCACCGCAAGGTAGCGCATAATGGGACATGGCCGAGGGGTAGAGAGAATTCATATCAAGGAAAACTGCATCCGATTTTGTCCCCGTCTTCTCTCCAGTTGGATCAGTTTCCAAGATACGATCCCCGTGAAAAACAAATCCACCCCTCATTGACCTTTCAATGAACAGATGCTGATCAATGTCTGTGATTAGCCCGATTTTTTCCCCACTAATTTTTAGGATGAGGTCCATCACCAGATGAGGAGATGAAAAATAATAGCCCAAATCAAGATTAAATTCCCCATAGATTTTGTCCGTATTTTTACACATAATGTCTAACAAAGTTAACACATCACTCGACAAATACAGCTTGCAGTAGTCAAACCCATTTTTACACCCTCCCTCTGCCCAAACTTTTTTAGCAAAACTGTATTCATCGGGGGTGCACCTACGGTCATGTAGACTGTCTTAAAACGATTCAATCGAAGGAATAGTTTCCTCGGCGAATCTCGACATGGAACAATAATAATCATAAGGATAGATGCCCTTGACCGTCAACAAATCATATAAATCATTTGGAAATTGTTGCTTGAGAAGGGGGAAAGCGTTGCAGCCGTCATCGTTTTTCTGCACTTGAATTAATTCGCTCAATGATTTGGGGAAAAAACTGTAGGAATTTGAAAAGCGAATTTTATTCGTGTACTCAACGCCGGCTTCAACAAATTTCCACATGAATTCCAAAACAAGCAACTTTTCCGATGATTTAGGAATGATTTTGTAGGAAAAGCTGTCTATCACCCATGCATCATCCACTGTTCCATTTCTTTGAAGATATGCCATTGCTGGTAGCACATACTTCAGATCGTAGTTAGAGTTATGTATAAAAACCGGAAAAAAGAGTTGCTGTTTAATTTTTAAGTTACATGAATTGTGAGCCCACCCCCGAAAGTTACTTTTTCCCGTTGAATTGGGGTCAATAAGGTGATTGTGATCCTGGACCGCGTCTTTTGGGGCAAGAACACCTTTACAAACCCAGCAAATTGTCTCCTTTTCTAGTGCCAGTTGCTCCTTATCTGATAATGTCATTGGGTAGTTGGAGTGACGCAATCGTGAAATTGCGCCGTTTGCTGTTTTTATTAAAGATACCAATAACTTTTCCATACTACCCTCCTCATCCATAGCCAAAAAAAACTCTTCCAACTGCATTTTATTGTTGGA